>CAOJZF010000485.1:0-13513 GCA_948465475.1 Thalpophila matura
AATGAAAAAAAAGTAAATCAAATAAGATAATAAAATTTATCAAAGACAAAGACATTTATTTATAATATCAATCAACTAATATTTTTCTTTTTAAACTTGAGTTAATTTTATAGAGCAAAAATTAAACCCTTGCTTTCTTTTTGCTCTTTATTGTTTAATTTTTAGTACTTTTCCCTATAGTTGTAATTGATTTTCTTTAAATTATATATTCCTATTCCATCAATTTACCTAGTTAGTCCAATCCTTTACATGTTATTTACTTAATCTACCTTTGTTACTCTTTCAGAATTTTTCTATCTTAAGATCATTAATTTGTTTTTGTCTCTACTCATATCACTTTCTTTAATTTCTCATTAGTAAAATTGATATAATTAGTCCAGTACCCTGATTGCTTTCCATACTAATACTTATTTTTTAATGTTATATATCTTTACTTTTCTTCTTTAAATCAATAAACATTTAGATGTTAGCATTAAAAATCTTTTTATAGAATAATTATCAATTTTTAATTTTCTCAAGTAGTGTGAACTTCTACAATTAAAATTTATTTAATACATTAAATATTGACATTATAAATTTTTAAACATTGATTAGTGAAGAATGAAAAAAATAAAACGTCTAACAATAGACTATATGAGAATCTTGTATGGAATAAATAAAACTAATTAGAAAAGCCACAAAGATTTGAAATTAATTTAAACTCATTAATACAAACATTGCTCTTTTGACTTTTATCATTATAGGGAATCTTTCTATAATTCTAACAACTAAAATTGTCAAGGATCTGACTAATAAGGTGATAGTCTATTGTAGTATTATTGCAGGTCAATAGCCAATCATTATTAAAAATCTTATGTGTCCATCCCTTAGTGATAAGAATTATGCATGGCACAATACATTAGTATAAGTTTTTATTTATATTTTAGAAATAAGTCCTTTACTAAATGATAGATCTTTTTTTTATATTAGAATTAATTATATATTCTATCTTTGTCCATTGAATATCATGCTTAATGAAAGTAGTTTACTGATCTCCTTATATATTAAATTAGATGTTGATATCAGGGGAATATCTAGCCTTGCAAACTTAGCACCTTCTTTCTCTATATCTAAAACAATCATATTCCATCTTCTAACTTGTCACTAGATTTATAAAAATTGATCTTTTAGCTTAGCTATATAATTATAATTTTAAGGATTATTTTTTTAGTTTTTTAATTCTTGCAATAATGCAGATGATTTTTTCAACACTTGTTAGTGGACTTAGATAAATAAATAAGATAATAAGGATTTTTATCAATCGAACATAATTTCTATCCAATAGATTTTACAGTAAAAGACTATATTTTCTTAAGTAGTACTTGATTACTTTAAATGAAGATCTCTCTCCCATCTTTAATTCTAGCTTTTTTTCTTTCAATTTTCAGATTTTTGAAGTTAAATTTTAATATGCTTATACACTACCTAATTAGTGAATCTGCTACTAAGTTAAAATTTCTGTCTTTTGACAACAGATGTTTAGTTCAATTTTGATATTTTATAAGCATAGCCTTCTTTTTTAGACTCTGAATTATCTGAGAAATATATCCTATAGAAGAAATTTCATCAACAGTACTAACTTCTGATTAAAAAAAGAATTAAACTTTAGCTGAATTTAATTTAAGCATCAAATGACATTTATTGTAATTATTTCATTAATTTTCAAGAACCAGCCTATATCATAAACTTATTGGCTATCTGGATTTTTTAAAAGTAAATAAAAACTAAAAGGAGCAATTACTCTTTATAAAAACTTCTTGGGGGTCAAAATTAATTAAACAAACATGATCTATGTAGTATCTGTCAAGTATTTATATTATTTTTTTTCGCAGATATCATAAAAATAATCTATATATTACTTTGATTACAATTCTATAACTTTTAAGTTCTAAGATCATCTAAAATTTACATCTGTTTTCCACATATTAGAAAAAAATTGGCCTAGTGTTTTGATCCTAGTAACACCATGCAACCTATTTATCTCCAATTGAAAGTGACAGAAGGACTAGCCAAATTTAAAAGCTACAAAATGGTCTAAAAAGGTAGGCCAATATATGAAAAACCAAACAGATCAAGATAAGATGGACTGTATAGTGTCTTTCAAGCTCACTAAATTTTAAGCTAGTCACTTTACAATATTATATAATTTTAGCTACAGGACTTTGAGGCATAGACAGAAAAAGGGCTGTGTAAATTAGATCTAAGCCAAATAATAATTATTTGGTGATGGCTTACTTTGGACTCCCTGATTAAGCACTATTAGTTAAATTTGGCATTAAACCAAAGTGAAAATAAATTACTTTTTTTCCCTTGCTCAGTAGCAAACTCTTAAACTTATTAACACATAAAGACTATTTGTACTATGGGCTAGTTAATAAACCTTTTAGAAAGCCGCCCAACAATTCAGTAAGTTGGCTTTATCTTTTAAAATCTTGACACATTGGATTAGCAAAATTTAAACTACTCTGAATTTTATTTATCTGCAGTATATCAGACAATGACAAAAAACATAATTGTTAAAAACCATATCAGACCTTGACACTATGATTGTGTTGTACTCTAAAATAAGTAAGCATGCTTTTGTTGAGGATCTTTTATAAATAATTTAATACATATTTTGGATCATGCATTATTTATACTGTAGTACCAAAAAAGCTTTAGTTGAATTAAAGTATAAAATTGAATTAACAATAGGGGTAGTTTATAGGGGTAAATAGTTGCCATTAAAAGCCTTATACTTAATAGGAAGAGTTTTGTTGTATCAAGAGATTATCAGCTGTCTAAAAGAATTAAAGATAGATAGAACCTTACTAAAAGTATTTAAAGTCTCTCCTTTTAGCCTCTAAAGACACACAACTCTGACATTAAGTATAGTCTACAATTATCCCTCTGCAAAAAAAGATGTCTTTTGCCAAAAGTAAGGTTATTGCTTTTATTTATATCTTGTTACCAGTGTTCTGATATTCAAACTTAAAAAACTGTGCTAATGCATTACTATACATATGCCTAATACCTGGATCCTAGATTCATGTGTTTGGAATAGTAACTCTGATGTCTCAGGGAATTTTCCATAAAGCATTGTAACCTGGGTCCAAATTAGGTCTAAAATCACTCCAAAATTATCTTATGATTGTCTTGTGGGGACTTAGAATACTGTCAAGGCTTCCTTTTGGGATGTTGAGTAAGCTTCAAACCTTAGAAGTGATGCTGTCTCATAGGCAATCAAGAATTTGACAGTAAGTTGATAAAGTTTTCAGCACTTAGACTGTTAAATTGGCAAGCAATTTTGTATAGCACTAAATAATTCATTGTTATTGATCATTTGAAAATAAGGTTGTTAAACTATAGAGATTTTATTGAATGATAAACTTCCTATTTTTAAAGTTATTGAACCTAAATGAAAGATTGAATAATCTAAATCACAAAAGATTTTGGATATAAAGAAGATATAATAAGCACTTAGTATAGCCCTGATATTATTTTTTTATCATTCTATATAAAAATCTCACTAAGTAAAATATATAAATAATTTTTGTTAAATTATAGTTGCACTAAATTTAGATTAACAATATACTATAACTTTCAAAAAGTATTATACATAAGTCTTATTTATCAATTTCAACAAAATTATTCACTTACCTTAAATATTATAGTAGACAAAGTATAATGTGAATTTGTCTTTATCTTATAATATTTTCAAAAAGTCAATTAGAAAAGCCCTAATATTTAGGGAAGGTCACCTTAGTTTTATAATTAAATTAAAAACAGTCAATAAAAATCAATTAGTTTTTTAAAATCAAATACTTTTTTATAAATGACTATTAATGATCAACTTTTACATCTATTAAAAAAATTTCAGGTTTTTAATTTGAACGAGAAGTTTAAAAAGTATAATATCTAACCAAATATTTACTCTATTGTTTTAAACTCTTTTTATAGAGATATATTAGAATGATCAGAGCTAATTAGGTTCAATAAAAATAATATAGATACAACTAATAAACTCCTTGACAATAAAATCTTAAAGACACCTCCTTTTAAGAGCTATTATGTTAATTATTTTTTACATTAACTGTATTTTACTCTATTAATAATGCAATTACATTAAACTTATCATATGAGATCATTAAATCAATATTCAATATTTTTGAGCCTAATGTTGTAAATTAAAAAAGCGTATTTACATATAAGAATAAATTTAATAGAAATAACTCCTGATTTTACAGATATAAAGATTCTATATATACCTGAAATAATTACACTATAATGTTTACTTAGACCTAATACTTGATTGAAGTGTTTCTAATGACAATTGATGAATTTAGTATAAAACAATAAAAACTAAAAGCATCATTAATTTGTTTTGTGCTGAATTATTCTGATTTTTTCATAGAACCCAAAGCTTCAGTGTTTTTCCAATTATAGAATAATTGAATATTTTGAATCATTATATACTTAAAAACAAATTTTTAGTTTAATATTCCCTAAAAATTATTATTGTCTCATTAAAGTTGCAGTGATTTGGCACTGGCTCTGTTTCTTAATAAACAATTTTATTATAATCATAATAGAGAGCTTCTTTTGAATTGATTTTTAGTTATCTAATTTGGAAGGTAATTATAATCACTAAAAGTAGTTATCATACTTTATAAGAAGATATTAAGAGAATGAGCTTAATTAATTATAGCAGTATATTTCCTAGATAGATAAAAATAAATCATAAAAGTTATCTATCTACCTGATTTGATGTTAAAATTAGTTTATTTATAAGAACCTGTATATTATACAAAGATTTAATATTCTTATTTAATTAAATGAAAATATACTTTATATATATTTAATAAATATAGTGTTGCAGTAAATTGTCTTGATTGATCTCATTGATCAATAACTCTCCATTCTTGATTTGGCCAAGATGATCAATTGTTAATGATCCTCTTTTCTAAATAGACACAAGCAATAAAATAAACTAGCCCAAATCCCCCTTCTCCTTAAACATCTTTCTTGATAACTCTACATAAAAATATTTTCAACAATAACAAAAAGCTATACTTTGATTATTAGTTTTTTATTTTACTTTAGAAATTATCTTCCCCAATAATCTCAATCTCAACTTGTAATCTAATAGTGGTAGCAGTGGTCAAAAAACCATTTTACTACAAAACTCCTATTAATTAGTCAAGTTCTACCTTGTTAAAATAGTTATTTCAACCATAAACCATCCCTTAGGTCCTCATATTGATATGGCAGGACTTCCTGAAGGTTGGTCGCTTTATAATGAGAATGACCCTATTCCTGAGGGGTGCATCCTCTATAACAGACTTGCCATTCCCCTCAATTTTTTCAATACCATGGTGGCAGCTGGGTTTTTTAATAATAACAAAATCAACACCCAACATCCTCCCACTCAGATAAATCTGCAAAAGAGTATTTCATGATAGCTTATTTTCTTTATTGTTGCAAGACAGCTTGGCTCCCCAAATTTGTGGGTGTGGATGACAAAAACGCCCTAAATTGGATTACTATCACTAAGAACCAGATGCAACAAATTGGAATTATTAGAAGATTTTGGGTTGGAGATGTGTCTGTCTAATTCACCCACAATACAGCTTGTTGCACTGAGAATTGCCACCTGGATCATCCTCAATCTTACAACTGTGATCTCTTTTTGCAAAACTTCTACAACGTTTTGAAAGAGAGGATAAGGATCTTTAATCTCCTGTCTCCTTGAAGAACTGACCCAGAAGGGAATAATTAAGTAGTACACCAGAAAAATTAAAGGTATCTACTCTTGAGCTCCCCCCAATATTGATGTTAATTGTAGTAAAGTGAACCAAGTATAATTTGTGAAATTTGTTAAGATAATAAGAATGTTTACAAAAATGAGTTAATGTGAGGAGTAATTTGATTGCAAAGATAAATTATTAATTCAAAATGTGTTGATTTAAGGAATTAAAAGTTATCAATGTATTGTGTGCAAAAATTAATTAGAGATAAATAAGAAGATAGGTTAATAATGAGTAAATACAAATAATTTGATAGGAAATGAGATGATCAGGATCAAAGATTATTTGAGAATCCAGGTTAGGAATAAATGTCTGAGAATCAAGAATCAACAGGCTACAACAGTCCAAATTGGGACAGAATGTAATTAAGATCAAAGCAAACAGGACTGGAATAAGAAAATGCATTCAAGTTAGAAGAATAGACAGGAAGAGAGAGAGAGGGTAGTAAAAGTTGAGGGAGAGAGAGAATCTTATATCAAGCCTGGGAGAGTAAAAACATACAAGATTGAAATAAAGATTACTTTATACAAGTATTTTCCGTGCTTATTTTATATTTGTATCTTCACTAAGATTTGTTAAGTCAGTTGTTGTTAAGAATGTCCAATTCAAATGGAACAGATAGTCAGCAAGAAAGGGAATATTTGACAGAATTAATGAATGAGAAGATTTCAAAAGCACTTAGTACAGCTCCAGAGGAAGGAGAGGTTTTAGAAGATTATCATAATTATGTTGCAAGATTATCAAAATCAGAGAAAGACAATATCTTGTCTTATATAAAGAAGAATATAAAAGAATTAGTGAACTTGTCTTTGGCAGGTTGTAATTTAGCTGCATTGCAATATAGGGAGCTAATTTCTTGCTTTCCTACTTCAATCACCTGTCTTATTATCTCAATTACTACAATGTCCTGAAACCCAATGTCATTTGCTAAATGGCCCTAAAAAAAGCATTTCTTCCTGGATGAACTGTAATGTGAAGCAGAGTCTGCAGAGTACAAATTTACTACTGTTTGTTAGAATATTATGAAGTCTATAGACAAGAACGTAGTCAAACTCAACTAGGGTAGCGTAATAAAAAGCAAACTCATGAAGGGGAGGATTGAGGTGGTTGTAGATCTGCTCCCAACCAGAGAGGTAAGGCAAAGTCTGTTTCTCATTCTTCTGGTGGCTACCAGACTCCCAACTTCCAACAATCCAAAAATTGCCAGAAAAAACCAGACAATGAATAAACTTTGAACCTCTATGACCACAAGTTGGATTAGATGTCCAACATAAGTGTTCCCTCCAATGTTCCAGTCCTCCATACAAGTGAAACCCAATTTAAATCAGATAATATACTTCTCTTCTTTCCTACCCTTTTACTTTTTGTTAATATGCAGTAAAGGCTCTTTTTATAAACTGGAGAAGATAGAACTTCAGTCTTTAATTATTTTTTATTACATAACAAACTTGAAACACAATCATCCTTAATAAGGAACGTGTGTTTGGCAGAAGGTAACATCTTACCTACTTGAAAAGAAACAAAAACATTCAGGACTAAATTTGAAAATAAGTCTACTACCGTAAAAGGGGTTATAATTCTAATGTGTGAATAGAATTTAGTAATTGGTCTGGACTAGATGAAGTTCAATAAGCCTCATGTCAACTGGGATATCTTAGTCCTATTTATTACAAGAAACAGTGACACCCACTATATTTATCCTAACCATGCCAAATGACTCCTCTGTGATTACATCTTAGTAAAAATTATGGAAACTGAAAAATCTAGAAAGCAAATCAACTTTGATACCTGATTCAACCAAATTATTCAACACAAAGCCAACATATCAGTTCCCTTGTATCCACACAACATTGAAGCCTGTTGTATGAATTTAAAGAGTCTTGAGGAGAAACTACCAGAATCACCCCCAACCAATGTACCAATTAACATGAAATTGAATTAAAAGGCACAATTCCCAAAATCTGTTCTATCTACAAATTTACTCCTAAAGAGGATAAGACTCTCTACAATCATCTTCAAGAGGCCCTTGAACAAGGAGCATTATAACCATCTCAAACCCCCTTTGGTGCTTTAGTGTTCTTTGTAGCCAAAAATAACAGCTATCTTTGTTTTGTTACCAATTACAAAGCACTCAAAAAGGTAACAGTCAAGAATAAGTACCCTCTACCCTAAATTAATGAGCTATTTGATAAGTTGGGACCTGTTAGATTCTTTATTGAGATTAAGTTGAAAATTTGATTACAACCAGATACTGGTTAAGGAAGGCATTATTTCTAAAACCGCCTTCCATACCAAGTGTGAGGATTTGATAAATTAGACTTGTTCCCTAATGTTTTCCTCTTTGTTTTCAAAGATCTTCCTTGTGAATTTCTTGACCAATAATAATTATTGAGGTTTACAAGGACTAGTACCAAATATTAAGTTGGCCTTGTCCTGCCTTATTGTATAGTTGACGCTTTTGTCAACATCCTTGTTGACACCCTTATCAATGTCCTAATTGACACCCTTGTTGACACCCTCATTGACTTACTAATCAATGCCCTTGTTGACGTCCTAATTGACATCCTTGTCAACTTCTTAATTGATGCCCTTGTCAATGCCCTTGTTGACATCTTAGTCAACGCCCTTGTTGAGCTGATAATGTGCTTAGTACCCAAGTTATCCAGGGACCAACTTGTACTTAAGAGATATTTTGAACATCCAGAGAATAACTATGCATGCAAGCTATATAACAAGGCACACTTGAAGGATAGTAAACAGACTTTAAACTAATTTACACTCATATTATACTTTGAATTCTCCTCTTTAGTTATATAACAATAATCAGACTATTGAACTTAGATTCTTGTTAATAGCTTGAATCCAAAACCTGATAACTCTAGTAGTGCTAATCTCAAATAAATTGAGATAACTTATATCAACAAATTCTAGTCACCACTTCAAGTAACCTTGTAGTTGCAACTTCCTCATTATCTTTGACTGCAACGCCCTATAGAGTCCCGCCAACAATAATCTTCTATAGACTTTTGGACTGCCAAACAACGTTTTACTAACCAGTATCTGCAACTCTGCTCTTATATACCTTTTTGATGCAACGCCTACCAATTGTAACGCTGTGATCTTAACTGCTTCTAGAGATTCAGTTGGATTCTTGAGCAACTAGATCTTGTCATTAAGACAACACCTCTCAGGGTCAACACACTCCCTTAGGAGTGGGAAAAACCTAAACCAAGTACAGCTTGTATGAGTGTGTGTTTCTCAACTTTGGAACAACAAATTCCCCTTTAACATTCTCCATGCTCATAACAAGGTCTTTGCTAAACACATTATAAAGCACACTCTAATCTACCTGGATAATATAATCATCTACATTCCCACTTGAGCAGAACATCTCAAGGATATCCAATCAGTCCCCAACACTATAAAAAAAGGCCCAACTGTATGCAAAACCAACCAAGTGTAGTTTCCTCCAGGAAGAGATCATCTTCCTAAGCAACATTGTTACCAAAGACAGAATCAAACTGGAATTAGAGAAGATTTGTGTAGTGGTGGCTAAGCCTCCCTTACATAATAAAAGGGACATTTAAAATTCTTAGGTATGGTAGCTTATAACCATAGGTTAATACTTATCTGTAGTGAGCTCACCTCCCCATTAAACTAGTTAATTGGTTCCAACAGTAGAAAATTTGAGTGGACCCCCCTCTGCAATTACAACTTCTTGCAGTTAAAAAACTTCTGTCAACTGCCCCAATTTTTTCAATACCCGCAGGCAAACAGCAAATACCAAGCGGAAACCAATGCCTTGGACTTGGCAATAGGTGGAGTGCTCCAAATAAGGGTGTTTAGTGGTGACTTTCTGCCATTGGCTTACAAGTCATTTAGGCTCAAGGATGGGGAACAAAGGTACCCCATTTATGATAAGAAACTGCAAGAACTCTACCACTGTATCAAAAAGTGGCAGTGCATATTGAAAGCAAGGGCAAGTTTTAAGTGTTGGCCAATTATAAATTGCTCACCTTTTTTAAAACTCAAGCCAATCTTTTGAGAAGACAGGCTGCCTGGCTTGACTTACTGAAAAGGTTCAACATCAAGATCCTTTATAAACCTGGTAAATAACTGTTCATACCCAACACCCTGTCTTGTCTGTACAGCTAGAATCCCAAGGGACAAGAAGGGGTGGATCCCAATTGGGCTTTACTCATGATAAAAACCTGTAGGTAGATTACTCCAAAGGCACTTCACCACAGACTATTGAAATGGTAGACAAGAACTGCCATTGATTTATCACTAAGTATAACACGGTAGGAAAGTGATAGTAAAAGGTCAAAGTACTAGTTGTTTCCCTTATCAGTAGAGCCAAGATCAAGTATCTTAGAGCATTGAAGTATTGTAATTCTTATAGTTACCAAGTTCTGGTTATGATTTTAGACAAAGGGTCAAAAGGTCACATTAACATTGAAAAGATACATGTACAAGGAAATGATTATTTAGATCATGTTCTAAGTCATAAAACCCAAAAATGTTAAGAGAATATGTCTTCATAATTGTTTGATTCAGTGGAAAGAATCAGGTCAGCCAATCATACCATGATTAGGGCTAGGCTAGAAAGAACCTCAAGATTGTAGTGCAGATCCAGAGAGTTTGACAATGATAAATAAATTCATTGCAAAAAAGCATACTAAATTAGGTAATTTTAAGTGGAAAATCCCCAAATATAGGTTTTGGAAGTATATTTGATGATTATAAGCTTCTGAGAAGCCTAGCCAGTATGTCCTAAAAGGGAAGATGAATATCCAAATTAAGATTAGTAATGGCTGAGAAAAGCATATACTTAAAATCAAAAGTTAAGTTTGAATCTTCCAAAAGTGGAAGGAAAGTATAAAACCAAACATTGAAATGAAATGCTTCTTAGATGCAGAAAACCAAAAAAAGGTTTGGAAAGCAAAAAGCCAAGTAACTGAACTGAAGGAAGAGTATCAAGAGTCTTTGCCCTTTGAGTACCATGTCTAAGAGATTTATTTTAAATAAAAATGTGATTATCTACAAGAATACATCAGTATATCTTGTTTGTTATTTATTTTTATTTTACTGTGTGTGATCAATAATTAACAGTGAGTACTACATTAAATACAAGTACATTACTAGAAGAAGTCAGGAATTAAAAGATCCTAAGAGCTTTAAAGATTAATTGTTGTCAGAGAAACCTAGAGAGTTGTTCCACAAATATATAGAAGAGTTAATTGAAGAGGAAAGAAGGATATGATCATATTTCTAAACAAAGATCAAGAGGAGTTAGGAAAACTCCATATTAATAAAATCTCACTATCTGCCACCCTGTTTCAGGAAATGATTAATTTGTTTCTTAAAAACACCCTCTGCTAATTCCTCAAGAACAAATTGTTAAAAACATAAGTTTCTACTACCCAAAGAGTTGACACTATCCTCTATTACCATCAACTTCTTGGTCAAACCAAGTTTTGTAACTTACTTTAATACAAGAAAGCCAAGTTTTAGCGGAGCTCAATGGTAAAGGACACTTAAGAGGCCCTGAAGCAATGCAAACTCTGTGAACATTATGGACAAAGAAAAACATTTACCAAGTCAATCATCCCGGTATCATTCACCAAGCTGTTTAATTCATGGGCCCAGGATATAATTGATATAATGCTATTGGTTGAGGAGGACCCAAAAAGGTTCATCATAACTGTCATTAACTATGCTAATCAATGGCCAGTTGCCCAAGCAGTCAAACATCATACTGGAGACAATGTACAGTGGTTCATAGGTAAGAAGATAGTGGCTTGTTTTTGAACCCTCAAGTTCCTCATCACAGATGATGGCCCAGAAGCAGTAAACCTTAAGATGAAGGTTTATCTAGGACTCAAAGAAATCCAATACACTGTCACCACACCTTACCACCCACAAGCCAATGGAAAGGTTAACAACTAAATGGGTCTCTCATCAAACTTATCTCTAAACTCACCAAAAATGCACCCACCGCCTGGGCTCAACACCTTCTCCTGGCTCTCACTGTCTGTCAAACAAAGTTCAACTTTGGTACTGGCAAAAGTCCTTTCAAGCTGGTGTTTGGTAAAAAACCAGATCTAATTTGTTGAGGTACTTCTGTTCAACTGGAATTTCCCAGTGACTTGCCCAAACCTACCTCAGAAACCATGCAATTAATCTGGGAAAGCCAAGAAGCTTGGGAGCGCAAAAGGGTTAAAGACACCCAGATTGATTTTTCATAGCAACTTAAGAAGGGAGATGAAATCTGGGTTCTTAAACAAGATAAAAGTAAATTACAACCTGAGAAATTTTGCCTTTTGTCATTGTAAAGGTCAACTCCAGATATAATACCTATGATGTTTGGTCCAACACTAAGCCCTATTGTAACAGAACCCTTTATCACAACCAACTCAGGTTAGCCTTGTTGAGGAAGGCCCAACACAAGTTAAGATTACCAGCCATGGATCAACAGCTAATCCAGTACAAGGCCCAGAAAAAAACTCAGTAGATAACCCCTCTTGTCACCCATCACTTTGTAATGGAGTAACTCTTTAGGTGGGCAAGATAATGCTGTATTAGTAGTCTCAATTAATGTTTCAATCAATGACTCTCCATTCTTAGGAATTGACCAAAAGGATCAATTATTAATGATCATCCTTCCTAACTAGGTTCAAGCAATAAAATAAACTATCCCAAATCCCCCTTCTCTTTAGGCATCTTTCTTGATATCTTGAATAAAAGTATCTTATAAGAATAATAATTTGCTATACTCAAATTATTAGTTTAGTTTACTTTAAAAATCATCTTCCCTAATAATCTTGGTTTTAACCTTTGAATCAAAAATAAGTATAGTCTTTATTTATTAGTTAAAAATTAAAATGATAACAATAGAATTTAAATAATTAAAATTTAAAAAGCTAAATTTTAAATAAATTTAGTAAGAAAAAATTTCATCAAATACTTTCTATGCTTTAAAAAAAATACTCCTTATTTGTTATTTTTGAAGAGTTTAAAAACTCTATTTTCCTCAATATCTTTTAGCTTGATAATTATTCAACGATAGAACTTTGAGTCTTTTAAGGAATTGTGTGATTAATATATAGTGATAAAATAAAGCTCTTCTCATTTTTATTGGTTAAAAACTAAATTTAATACTTTCTTTTATTGTATGTCTTTAAAATGATAAACAGTTGTATATAAGAAGGCTGTTTTACTTTTTTTAAATAAAGCTTATAAGTTAAAAAATCATTGCCAGTTAGATCCAAATTTGTTGCCAGCAATATAAATATTTATCATTTTGCTTTCCTCCAAGTTTACGCTTTCTGTCGCTTTTGTATGAGGAAATCGAGAAAGATTGCCATATAATGGAGGTCAAAACGTATAAGTTTCATGCTTCTCACCTTTTTTATCTAGATAATTTTCTAACTATGAAAGCTATTATAGTTTCTTCAATAATGTACTTTTTGCTTATCCTGCAATATTTTCTAAACCCTTTTCAAAAAGTCTGGCTCTGATTATTATTAAAACTTTTATATCACCCTGATTCCATATTTCCATTCGAAATATCTTGAAAATTAATTTTCCAGATATTTTAACCTGTTAGACCAAAAAAGGAAATATTGTTGGAGTAATTTACGAATTATGCTAAAGATGATGACGCGGACTAGTAAATAGTCTTTTTT
>CAOJZF010000486.1:0-16833 GCA_948465475.1 Thalpophila matura
AAACTTTTAATAGTACACTGTATTGTTGACCTTAATTTGAGCAGGTTTTCTGTTTGTGGTTATCAATAGCTGCTTGTCTAGTCTTGGCATTGGTTACGTTGCAGAGGGCAGTTGATTGAATAGATATCACCTTTTTGACCAAGTTGGCCAAGTATTCCTCTGTGGTGTTTTTACTCGAATCTTGTACCAACAAGTGTAACGTGTGTGAAGGGCTGCTTGCTTCCTATATAGCAATTGGAATGGAGTTTATTTAGTGGCCAAATGAAATCCTATGTTGTAAGCAAAGGTGGCCGAGGATACCAGGGAAGCCCATTTGCTAGGACAGTCTTTAGCCAGTTTACATAATATAGACATTAATGAACCATTAGCTTGTTCTACTATTCCGTTAGATTCTGGATGGTATGGAGTAGTAAGGACTCCCTTGATCCCATCAATTCATTTAGTTTTGGAATGACTGCACTGGTAAAATTAGTGCCATTGTCTGTAAGTATGAAGTGAGGACATCCGTGTTTGTAGATGATTTCTTCCAGGATGAATTTAGCTATGGTAGTGGCTCCTAAATCTCATATGACACCAGTGATCATCCATTTGGACAATGAGTCAATTGCAACCGCAATGTACTTAGGTTTGGTTTGGTTGAGATCAAAAGGTCCTACTAAGTTGATAGATATAGTATGAAAAGCATAAGGAGTCTTGATGACTTGATAGCTTTTTGACAAGTAGAACTGTTTGTTGGCCAAACAAGTGGTACAATTTGAGAGAACATTTAGCACATCAAATTTCAGGGTTTCCCAGTAGAATTCTGAGCTTAACCGGTCCATTGTTTTAGCCAAAGCTCTATGTCCTATGGCCTTGTGGGTGGCTATGACAAGAGATGTTCAATTTGATGGATGCACATATGGTAGCCAGTCTTCCTTTATTTTCTTCTGTAAGACTCCACCAGCTATTCAAGTGTCTAGAGAGAAATTCTTGAGTTGATTCTTGATCTCAGGTAGTTCTTCCTCCTAAAGTTCTGGCTTACTGATCATATTGTACAGGCAAATGGCTTCATTCATTAAGATATATACAGGTGGTAATCAAGATAGTCCGTCGGCATTTTGATGACATGCTCCCGGACAATGGATAATATCATAATCAAAGGCTTGTAATTTAATAGCCCAACGAGCTAATTGTCCCTCTGGTTCCTTCAAATTTTGTAGCCAAGCCAGAGAAGCATGATCCGTTATTACTGTAAATTTGGTACCATGGAGATATATTCTAAATTGTTTGTAGGAATAAATCACTGCTAGGCATTCTTGTTCTGTTACAGTATAGTTTTGTTCCGCAGAGTTCAGTGATCTACTACAATAGGCTATTGGGTGTTTGTCACCAGCTTCATTTATTTGAGAAAGTACACCACCAATTGCGTGTTGGCTAGCATCTGTTTGTACTAGAAAAGTCCTGCTGAAATCTGGGTAGGCAAGTACCGGAGTTTCTACTAAAGCTTGTTGTAAAGAATGAAATGCTTCTGAAAACTCCTCAGACCAGTAGAATATATGGTCTACTTTTTAATAACTGAAATAATGGGGCAGCCATTTGTGAAAACATAGGGATAAATATTCAATAGTAATTTACCATTCCTAAAAAGACTTGAACATAACGTTTGTTATTTAGATACAGCATTTTAGTGATGGCGGTGATCTTGTCTTCTTGTGGTAATATTCCTTTAGAGCTAACTACAAATCCCAAATATTCAAGTTGTTTCTTAAAAAGTGGCACTTCCATGGTTTAATCTTCAGATTTGCATGTAGAAGTTTTTTGAATATGGATTCCAAGCCGGCCAGATGTGTAGTAAAAGTTCAACTGAAGACATTAATGTTGTCCAGATAGACAAGAGCGCACAACAATTTAAGATCTCCTGATACTATGTCCATAGCCCGTTGGAAAGTGGCAGGTGCATTGCATAGTCCTTGGGGCATTTGAGTTGGTTGGAATAATCCTTGAGAGGTTATAATTGCACACTTCTCTTGGTTGTCTTCTGACATATCAATTTGCCAGTATCCTGAAATGAGATCCATAGCCCAAAAAATATTGTGCCCCCCCTAATTTATCGAGAGCATCATCAATTCTTGGAAGAGGGTAGGAGTCTTTTTTTGTAATGTTGTTCAGCCTACAATAATTGATGACGACACAGTTAGAACCATCTTTCTTTTATATATTAGTACAGGAGAAGACCATGGACTTTTGGACGGAATTAGTAGTTCATTTTGTAATAATTCATTGACTTCTTTGTTTGTAACTTCATCACTGACCTTGCTCCGTCAAATGGGTTGTGAACAAATGGGCCTATTGTCACCGGTATTGATAGTATGAATAACTCCTTTAGCTTTTCCAAGATTGTGATCATCTTCTGCAAAAATCTTCAAGTATTTTGTAAAAAGTTCCATTACTTGGTTGACTTGAGGTTCTGACAGATGAGAGAGTTGTTCCCTTGAAAGCATAAATGTATTGAACTTTTGTGGTTATTATCTGGTAGATTTAGATCAGACAAGGTTCCAAAAGAGAACACCTTAGCTATCAACCAGATGGGTTTTACTGAAGGAATCCTATTGTTTGTCCTGCCAGAATAGTCATATCATTAGAGAAAAGATTTGCTATTAATATTTTAAGTAACCCGTGTCCAGTAGTGATAATTCCAGGAGCTACCCAGGGTTTGAATCTGGATTTCTGCCATGGGGCTTTGACTTCTCCATACATTTCTAGCGGTATTTCAAATTGCAGCCCAGTATCTATTATCATCTGGTCACCACTTTTAATGATATACTGGGAAGGTGATTGAAGGGGGATTCCTTGATTCTCAGTTATTGCCAGCGGAAGTTTCTTTGTTCTAGAGTATTTATATGATTTGTAAGGAACAGGGATTACTCCATTGGTGAATATTAGATTTACAAAACTTGACGGTGGGTTTGGGGGAGTGGCACTGGACGTGTAGAGAAAAGGAATACTATGGCCTAGTATAGTAAAAAACATTTTCTTTATGATTTGTGATTGTGCCATAATGATTCATAAAGGAAGTGCCTATCAGTATGTTGTACGAAACTGTTAGGTAATACTATAGCTAGAGCGGTAACAACTAATGCTCCAAATTTTAAGGGTAGTGAACTATAGGCCCCTAATGATTGGGTAGTTTCAGAACCTGCTGTGCCATAACATTCAGAATGTTCAACATCCGGAGACATTTGGAGTTGTTTTACCAACTTAGAGGAGACAATGATCCCTGGAGCTCTGGTATCAATTATAGCTCTAACTTTTTGTTTATTAACTTGGATATCAATATAGGTACACTCAATTGCATTTTTAACATTATGAACGGACTTATAGTTTTGAATTTATCCAAGAAGGCACAGAGTTCATCTGCAAATTTGGGGTGGTATGTTGCAATCTCATCCAAATTTAGAGTCATACTCACACCTTTGAGATTAGGAGGAATTTCTAATTCAGGACAACAGAATGGGAGAACGATGATTTCTTCTGCTTCATTAGGAGTTAAAGAATCTAATTGGGTTTGTTTTGACCAAGTGACAGCATATATATGCTGGTTAAGGATTCAATGCAAACAGTCTTCTTCAAACTCCAAATTGTTTGTGAAGAGTGACTCAGGTTTGAGAGGGGGGGATCTGAGACTTTGGTTGATTGGGTGACATCCACACAGTCTAAAGTGGAGTCACCTTGTCTTTTCCCTCCTCACCTGAGTCTTCAATTTCAGTCTCACTCACCGGTTCTTTCTCTACGCGATGAACATTTTGCTTGGTTTGTTTGGGACAAGCGTGCCAGTAGTATCCCTTCTTCTTACAATTGTTGCAAAAGCCACTTTTAGAATTTACGGCCTTAGGGTTGGAACTAGCTTTCTCTGGTTGTGTCTCCCAATATTCTGGTCAATATCTGGGTCAGATAGGAACAGGTGGATCATAAACATTGTCATTGTACTCCAGTAGTCTGTACAATCCTCTTATGGAAGAAGCTTGAGTGATACCTGGTACTAGACCTCAAAATACTTCAGTGTGTGGTCGTAGCGCAATCCTAAGAGTGGTTAAAGCTTCCAGTTCATTGAAATTATTGATACCTCAAAGAATTTAAGCTTCCTTATAGAATTGAGCACCAAATTCCTTAAGTCCTTTGCCAGGCAGGAACTTCATATTCATAATATTTACTTGTTTCATCACAATCTGTTCCATGTTACCGTATTCTTTGATGAGAGCATTTTTGAATTCACCATATTTCCATGGTTCATCCAGTCCTGGGGTAACTAAGTTGATTATCATTGGGGGAATTTGAGCAGATAGTAACTCAACTCAATAAGTATTGCTGACTCGCCAAGTGATGTTTTCAAGTAATTTAAAAGATGTATGAGCATTGGCTTTGGGATCAAAGGTAGGGAGTTGACAAAGATCAATGTTGACAGGTTTCTTGGTTGGAATTGCTACCATAGGGGTATGTTGATTTCTCGGAGTTATCTTGTATTCTTCTGGTACAATTACCTTGGGTATGGTTGTTTTAGAGTCTCTTTGTGTTTCCGGTCCCTTGGTGAGTGGATAGATGGAATTATAAATTTTCTTTATATCCCAGTCTTCAGGGATGGAATCATCAATACCCAAATTACTTGTTTTGTAAGAAACGTTAGGATATCTTGGAATAGTTTCTTAAACTCGGCTAGACAATGGAGGGTTATGAATTAATTGTTCCAGGGCTTCCATTCTTTTATTCATTTCCCGTAACTCTTTCTTATGTTCAGTAGATTGAGTGTCCAATCGCTCTTGGAGTAGTTTATTTGTAGATGCATTAGTCAAGACAAGGCCTTCTAGATTTCTGTTGTAATCCTGCACCTCAAAGAGTTGTTCTTCTAAATCACTCAGAGTAGATCCCACAACCTTACTCTCTAGAATAGAGATGCGAGCTTTCAACATGGATAAGGTCTCTTTTATTTTCAAAAAGGCTCCAATGATTTTTTTGTCATGAGAATAAGAAGGAGGGCATCTACAGCTTCAAATTTTATTTACCTCTTGTTGTAGTGTCTTGATTTGGTCTTCCACTCCTGAGGTGTTACCAGAGTGAGAGGGACACTCGCATCCTTGGAATTTGAACAGTTGTTTTTTAATCCCTCTTAATTGATCTTCTACCCATAAGGTATTCATCTCAATCTGAGGGATGTATTTACAAAAGTTATTACAATTATTGTTGACGGCTTCAATCCAAGTTTTCAATACTCAAATGTCTAGAGCGTCCTTAATCATCTCAATGACTTGTTGATCAAGAATGAGTTCCAGATGAGTAAACTTAGCTTTATTAGTGTTGTTATCCTCATCTAATTCTTGTAAAACTTGACTTAAGAGTTGAAATCAATTATTTAGTTGTTCACAAACTGCATCAACTTGGTTTTGTGTTAAGTTGTTCTGACGGGAAACATGTCCAAGATTAATATGGTGTCTGGTGGATATGTTCCGTAAGTGTTGGATAGCTGGAGATATATAGTATTGGATGATTTCTTGGATTTGAGATTGACTCTCTATCATTCTGGGTATCTGGTTGAGACAGATTTGAAGCCATTGATAATATTTTTCTCTTAAGCTTTCACAATTACCGGAACCAGTTCTTTGGAATAGTTCCAGCTGAATTTCTACCTTATTATGATTGTTTAATTGATAACCTAATTCTAAATTCTCAGCAGTTTGTTGGACTAGTTTTAGAGAAGTAGAAATGGTTTGACAAGAGTTAGGAGTGAATTCAAGGCTTTCAATTCCAGTGGTGGGTATATTGACATGGTTAAATTCCTCCATCATTGGAGAGTTTGGAACAGGGTAATTGATCCCAATAACATGCTCAGCAAAGGAGTAGTGAGGCTCAGTGTAACCATTCACTAGGAGCCGGTTGTAAGCCATTTGTATATAGTGCTCTTGAGATTTGGGAGATAGTTCATTAAATGACACGGAGTCCAAAAACATATTGTTAACCAGATTCCCAGCCATGAGCGCCAAATATTGGATTCAGGTATTATCTAATAATCCTATCCAAGGGATTCGTTACAATAACGGTTTATAAGAACAATAGACGTATATGAAGATACTATTAAACAGAACTTACTAAGGGCCTTGAGTTAGAATGTAGGGTATAATAAGACTTAATACGGTTAATTGATAATTTAAGACTATTGATACTTTATTAAAAAAGTTCCCGTACCACTTATATAGTACGGAATTATATTCACCCAAGACTATTGAGATAGTTCTCTAATTCATATATTTAGGGTTAGGGGAGTTATGAGGAATTGTAACCTTACTCTAGCAATTTGTTATCCTTAGTTAACTTTAGTAACCTTATCAATTAGGATCAACAAATGTTTCGGGAAGTAATTCAAGGATAGTTTAGCAATAATCACTCATTTGTTCAAGTCCTTTAGACTCTCACCGGGATCATTGAGTTCAAGGGAGACCAAGTCTTTCAGACTCTTGTTGGGACCATTGAGTTTAAGGGAGACCAAGAATATTGTTCTTTTACATGGATCAGAAGGAGGTTGTTATTTACTAGGATTCTGTAATCAATGAGTGTCTCATTGATCAAAGTTGGATTGTTCAATTGATACAATGAGTCAACCATTGATCCGTTTAAGTAGTTTATTTAATTAAACAAGTCAATCATGTGATTTCTAACAATGTTGTTCATGAACATGGTAAAGGTTATGGGAGTGTTGTTCATACCCAAATTGCGTACCAAACACTCAAAAACCTCTTAAATTTTCCTGGAAGCTGTCTTAAAAAATACTGTCCTATTTGGCCTAAGTCTGATTATAGCCTCTTGTTAAGCAAACCTTACTAGAATATTGATTAGGGCTGAGCTTGTCAAACCGATCATCCATTGATTGAAGAGATTATTTGTTCTTGAAGTTACTTTTTCTAGTTCCTGGAAGTCAGTTACAAGCCTCAATGAGTGTAGGAAACTAACTGTCCACAGCCAAAATTACCACTTGTTGATCTTCATTTATAGGATTTTTCTGTGTGCTTAATTGTAAGGTAACATTGAGATTTTAGAAGATCCACAAGCTTTATATGTCATTTTACTTTTAATGATCCCAATGCCAATCAATCTTATAATCTTATACAAAATTTAGAAGTATATTGGTCCACTAAAATGGATTTGCCAACTAATATGTGTTATTGACAGTATGATATATATCTGATAGGTATATTCAAGCTTACCTAATCCGCCCAAAAGTAGCAAGTGTCCCAGATTACACATTAGGTGACCAATTTGGAAGGTCCTTTATTTGGGATGCAATCACAGGCTTTTCTTAATATATTTGATAGAGCCACATTGAAGAAATCTAAGAACTGCAAGCTTGAAATAAACACTAAGATGTCAATTGTATTTATTAATGCATATGATAACTTTTTATATTAAGTTTATAGAAAGAATAAAAATGGGCCAAGACAAAATAATTAAAAGAAATAAGAAAAACAGCCAGAGAAGAATAAGAGGGAGATACCTCACCTTTGAGTATTGATTCCATCATATGGAATTGCTTAATAAAGAGATGCCAAAAGTGATAAATTATATTATCTTTGTTTTTGTTTGGTTATACCTAATTTATAATTTGTTTAGAAATTCTTTTATAATATTTTTCTCACACAAAATTGGAAAATATTTATTAAAAAATCTAAAATTATAAGATCTTTAGAAGAAACAGTATTAAAGAATGAACCCAAAGAGGCATATTATAAGAATATTGAAGAATTGTCTGAAAAAGAAAAGAAAAAATTGATCATTTATATAAACATTAATGAAGTAGAGTTGCCAAAAATGCATAACACTTAAACAATGCTGTCTGCTGCCCTTTACACACAAACCAGCAAGCTGTTTCCTAAATACAGAGCCCAATATAGGGGACATATTGATATGATGTCTTGGTATATAAGGAAAAAAAGTAGGCTGTGTTGTGTATGTCAAGAGTTAAAGCATTCTTGGCAAATCAAGAATAGGGATTTAAACTCATTATAACATTCAAGATAATAGCCTAAAAAATGTTGTCATAAGAATTGAAACTTTTGGTGTATTCTATGGAAATGAGGCATTAGAAAGGTTTTAGTATCTGATATTTGGGGTGTGGTAAGAATTGAAGAAAATTCCAGAGATAACTATTGTAAATTATCTCAACCAAAGCGAGAATTAGTACAAGAAATGTAGCTATGTTGATAGCATGGAGAGTATCTTTTTATCTATAATTAGAAGTTTGAACATTAAAAAAGGTTTTTGGAAGTCTGCTGAGTACAAAAAGAGAATTTCTTTATTGATCTCAATTGTACAAAGAGAAGTTTTTCAGTACACAATGGAAATCTTAGCTGTAAAGGGATCAACATGAGGAAAGTTTCATAAGCAAACTACATGCTATGACAGCAACAAACCAAGAGATGAGTTGTTAATGAAGCTCCAAAATAGGATTAAGAAAAACAATTAAAAAATAATATAAATGCAGTGAAGCCAAGTATAAAAAGTCTACTAGCAAGAAATCAACAGTTAAATTGATTTACAAAGATAATTTTAAAAGTTGTGAGAAAAATTAAGAAAGTTAAGGAAAGTATAGGAAACTTTGGGAAGTTCTGTAACCAAGTCTAGTAGAATCTACTATTGTTGTAATTATTAAGGTCATATAGCAAGAGAATTTTGGAGTAAAAATCAAGTTAACAGATCACCAATTAATTCAGGTGGTACTAATTCCATACTTGATAGAGTGCAAAAAGCCAGAAGAATTAATAAATATTGAATTCCTACCTAAAAAGTTTATTGATCCTTAGCTAATATATTAAGCTCAGAAAAAAAAAATATACTAGGATTTAAGCAAATAAATAGAAGAAGTAAAAGAGGAGGAAAAAGATAGCACTGTTAATAAGCAAAAATTAGCAGATATAAAAGAAGTAAAATGATAATAAAGACTGTTTACATCACAAAGTAAAAAGATAAAGAAATTTATAACTAGAAACAATGACATCAGAAAGAAGCTCATCAAGGATTTCAGCATCGATTTTTTGCAAGAAGCTTTTAATGAATAAATAGAGCAGCCATGGCGGTACCATCCAGATAAAAAGTTAGTGATAAAGGGGTTATTAATACAGATTTCTCAGGGGTCACCATATCACTATGATGTTATGAGAGGATTGGTTTAAAAGAGGATAGTAAAGTTGTCATGAATGTTTTCTCTACTGTCAAAACTATTTGCAAGAAGCAGAAGATATTTTGTTGGTTAAAGGTCACAGTAGAAAGTAATATAATTAAGATTTTATCAATTGTTCTAGAGGTCTAAACTTTGATGTACTTCTCAGAGCAAAGTAGTTAGCTGAATTTGATGAAATTATCTATGCTAAGTGTGAAATTTCTAAGAGATGCTTGCTTGATGGGCTTTGGTCTTGAGGTGGTCTTTAGTATGAAGACTATTAATAAGGTTCTCTTCTGTAGATAGTTTGCTTGTTTAGCTAGTTCACGCTATATTTTTCCTTGTATTCTTTATATCAATCTTATAGTAAGACTTAACTCTAGTAAGAATTAAGAATTTAGAGCAGCCAATGGCAATATAAGAGAAAGCCTAATGATTATGTTTATCTTGGGGAAAATAAAGGGGTTTAGATAGTTGAAAAGAAGGGGAATATAGGCTTTGAAATATTTATTGAGGTACTGGGTTGAAGTCTTAAGAGCCCTAGTCCTAGTAGTACTATAACATAGTAATTATCAAATTATATTATCATTATCTTAATTTTAACCAGCCTTGAGCATTTAGAATTCAAGATTAATCTTGTTAAGGATGCTTATAGGATAATCAATCATGAGTTCTTGGGTTGTCATCCTTTAGGTTTGACTAAAATAATATTTGTTAATAAAGATTTAGCCTAGATTCAAGGTATAATCATCCTATTAAGTAGAAGAGAGTTCTTGTCAAGAATTTGAATAAAGGCGGGTTCTTGGCAAAAATTTTCCTTGTCAAGAGTTCTTGCCAAAAATCAAAAAGATTGGTGTTCCTTGCCAAGGGCGCGCTTTTAATTATTAATTATTTAAGATTTGGTTGATAGGTATTTTATTTAATTAAGTTCTTGCAAAGAATGGCAATTGGCTACATCCTTGCAAAGTCCATCTTCTATTTAACTTATTAGTAGAAAAGGATTGGATTTAAATATTTTCAATTAGAATGATCTTAATTATCATTAATTGATTAGATATAAAAAACATTTATCATTTCGCCCAAGACATTTATTAGGGTGATCAATTATTAGCCTCTATTAAATGGTTGATTATATAAGATTGATCAATTAATTGTATTATTTAATCCTTATTAGTAATTTAGAACAAAGGATAAGATACTGCCTGTGTCTAAGCCATTATTGTACTATCAATATAGTCTCATAGGCTGATAATAATTTTATAAAATAAGCACAAGTGTAGCTTGTAAATGTTTCACATTAATGAAGGCAAGATCCAGATTGGAACAGATAAATCTCTAGTGAAGAAATTTCCATAGCCTGTTGCAAATTATGTCAAGTTCAAGTCAAGAGTCTAAAATTATGAGTTAGTCTAGTTGAGGCCTGGTTAATCAACATAAATAAAAAATGTTCATGAGTGGCTTAACTCAAAGATTATGTACATTTATTGCAAAGAATCTAACAAAAACCCAATGCCTAGTTTTTAGATAAACAAATCAATAGTAAGTATGGAGAAAATAAAACTTAGTAATAGTAAAAGATGAGATTTATTTATATAGAAACCAATGTCTTGTAAGTCTTAATACATTAATTATTAATTGCGAAGTTTTTGAAATAAAAACTTTTTAGAATACTTTTTGCCATTTCTTTAGACATCTCAGGTAGTTAAGATCATTTTAGAAAAAAACAACAAGGATGGTTGTATTTAATTATGAAAACGGAATATGTTGTTTTAGAAAAAAAGAATTGTTAAAATTACATAAGATATTTGTTAAATATAATTGGAAAAATGAAGACCAATCAAGTCAAATATTTTTTTTGGACACATGTGATGATGTATGCAATTAGAGAAGAGATTAATTAATTGGAAAGGACTGGATTTATTAATCTACTTATAAGTTCTTTTGCTGCCCCAACTATCTGTGTTACAAAAACAGATGGAAATCTTTATTCATAAAAAATGGAGCCCAAGCTTATCTTGGAATTAGGAATCTTGTTTAGGAAATTTTGAAATAAAAAAAACTTGAAATGGCCTTTCTGGAAAATCTCAATTAGGAGAATCTCAAAACTATCTTACTAATAGAGGGTTTTTTCAAAAAAAAATAAGTCATAAAAATTGACTTTAATTAGGTGACCCCCAATGAAATTTTGTACATATGTATATGCTAAGCAAAGAATAAAGCAGACAAAAAATCACTGACATAAAGTTATCAAATCACAATAAAAATCAAACTATAAAACTAATTTTAAAATGATCAAAAACAGCTAGTCAGATAAAAATTATTATTTTTTGAAAAAAACTATAAGAAAATAAAAAAACCAAAAAATGTTGAGACATAAAAAAATTCAAACAAGAAATTTTTTCTTTTATATTAAAGTAAAATAAGTGATAAAAATTAAAAAGTATTAGTGATTAGAGCAAGCGTAATCTTCTCAAGATGATCAAGAAGACCAGTTCTGTCATGACCCTCTAGAGCAATCTTGGTGACACTCTTGAACTTCTCTAACTTATGCTTCTTCTGGTGGGTGGTATCAATGCCTTGATCAATTTCTCTCAGGGCATCATCAGTGGAATCCTGCTCCAGTTGGTTGCACTCAAAGAAGTGCTCAAAGGATGGAGACTTCTTCCCAATGGTATTCTTCATCTTATCATGCCAGGTCTTTAAGGCAGAAGTTGTTCTCATCCCCTCATTCTTGAGATGGAAATACTGGTTCCATACTATTTTATTAGTACAGGCCCCTCTTCTTACTTGTACTAAGGGCCCAATCCAGGTAGTCTCAAAGTAGTACAATAAGGGCTTCCAGAGTTCCTCATTCTCAGTGAAGTGAGGTGTTCTGATGAGTCTGCTATAAGCAGGATTCACCTCACTCACTCTCAAGAAGCCTAGAGCAGAGAATCTATTAGAGTAGACATTGAATGCTTGGTTGGTCATTGTCTTACCCTTCTCATTTAGCTCAGCGAGGGATGCCAACTTCCTTTATAAGCACTGCCAGAAGTGGAAAAGCACCCACAAGGAGCCCCTCCAATTACTTCCATAAAAGCACTGCCATGGGCAAGTTCAAAGTCTACAAGGACATCCTTATAATAAGGCAGATAGGAAATTGGATTGGTGAGGGAGGGGGGTCTGACACCCTAGCTACTAGTGAGCCTGTGGCTTGGATTGGCCTCCATAAACTCTTCCACATAGTCATACATCTTCTCCTTGAGTTTGGCCAGGAATTTTAAATAGAGATCCTGGGTGGCGCCAGACATCAGGAAGTAGGCCATTGGGAGGACCTTATTATCAAATTTTCCATGGATCACCCATAGATTTTGGAAGATGGATGGGCTGACAAAAAAAATGGCATCAGCCAGCCACTGGTGGGTCTTCAGCAGATTCTTGAGGTTCTCCTTTATGGCTTAGCAGACAATTTTTTCGTTTTTATGTGGTTTTTTGTCAAAAATGAGGAACATCTCCTTATCACCCTTAGTATACTGGAGCCTAGGATTGACGTTGAGGACCAGAAGGCTGGTGTCTTTGCTCCTCTTGTCCTTTCTGTTCTTCTTCATGTCACTGAAGTAGGCCATGATCTTCTTCACTAGGTCAGGCAAAGTTTTCTGGGTGTTGTCAAGGTGGGCCATTGAATTATTGACAGTCTTCTGGGAGATGGAATAATGGTTGATCTCAGTTTGTCTAATGTACTGCTTGAACATCATTTTAATTACATCATTGGGACGGGGGCGGTTATGCTCTTTAGAAGGGGCAGTATCCAGTTCACTAAACCCCTTTAATCTAAGAAGGACATTGCAGACAAGATCCTGGCAGTAGTAGGAGTTTTTTTCCAGGTCCTTATCCTGATCTTCACAGTAAAAGATGAAGCCATCATAGTAATAGGCAGCTCCACCTTTTTTGGACATCAGGATAAAGTTGAGTGGCAAGTATTCAGGGAGATTAAACTTGTTCTCCCTTCACAGATGTTCTCAGCTGTAAAGAGACTAAAAACCGGATGTACTCTCTCTTTGGGAGGAGAAGGTTCAGCTTCTTGTTCTGGTTCTTTTTCAGCTTCAGGGTTGATAACAGGCTGTTCTTCATGTGCTTTACCTTCAGGTCTTGCAGTTGCATTTGATGCTCTTCTGCTTCTAGTTTGAATTGCCACATTTGATAAATATATGTTTGTTGTTTGTTGAGTTGAATTTGGTAATTTTTTTGATGAAATTAAATTTTCAAGAATTTCAAATTTGATATTCTCCTAATATACTAACTGGATATCAGAACTATAGTAATATTGAGCTTATCTTTATTGTATAAATTGATTCTTTATTTTTATTTTTAGATCCTAATAAGAAGATCCAAGATACTTCATTCTGAGATATTCTTAATCATCAATTGTCTATAATAAGTCTAATGAAATAGAAGCTTATTTTGGTACATCTGATTTATTTTCTAATTAAATTTTATATAAAACTTTGTCATTTTTGTTTGTTTTAAAAATAAATTAGTGTTATACTAAATAAATAAATAAGCTTTCTTGTAGTGCAACCGTCTAAAAAAACAATGAGTATACAAAGAATTTTACTTGTAGAACCTGTTTTTAGCATATAAGTCTTAATTGAATTTAGTCAATTCTTATTTACATTTCAAGATAATTGGTTCAAGCTTTTTGTTTTGAGATTTTCCTAACAATATGAAATAACCACCAAACTAACATCAATTTAAATTCCAGCTTGTTCTAAAAATTAATTACTTGATTTGAGATTCTTGTTTTTGAGATTTTCCTCTAAGTTCAACTTAAGGATTTAAACCAAAAATTAAGAAATCTTTATTTTTTAAAAAAAAAAATTCTAAGAAAATTAGGAAATTCTTGGAGATTTCCAAGATTCTCCTAAACAAGATTTTTATTTTAAGATAAACGCAGGAACCATATAGATCTCATAATTATGAATTAGAAAAACCATTTATGATGCCTATACAATGCATTGTATTATTGATCAGCTGGATAATATGATTGTTTAAGATACTTTACCACGCTGAATACCACATATAAATATCATCAAATAAAGCTAGGTTCAAGGCCCAAGTTCCAACAACTTTAATTCATTTACCAGACCTTTATGATTATATCATTGGCTTGTATTACCAACAGAGTGAAAACATCAGGTGTGTATATCAATAACTAATGGATGAAGTTTTAATGCAATTAAAACTCTGTTTGCTGTTGTTTATATTAACGATACTAATGTTTTAAGTCCTACTTTAGACAGCCTAAAGTAGATTTAATCAAGAATCAAAAAGACCAAGTAATACAAATCTTGAGGCAATGTGGAAAAATTCTGTTTTGTCCACATTATGTCAAGAAATTAGGCTATGCCATCAGTGAAAAAGGAATACTACCTGACAAAGTAAATTTAGAGGCAATAGATAATAAAAAAACTTTTAAAAGCATAAAAAATGTTAAATCTTTTCTTTGGTGATCAGCAATTGTTTCAAGTTTGTTTCAAATTGTTCAAAACTATATGAACCATTTTGTGAGTTAACAAGAGGAAACCTAGAGACATTAAAATAAGAAATAAAACTAAAAAAGCTCTTAAAAAGCTGAAACTTGGCTAATGGAAGCTCTATTGTTAGCTTAAAATACCCATCAAAAATTAATTATTGAGGCCAATGTGTTAACTGAAATCTCAACCTTACTTACCCAAAAGAGGGACGGATTTGATGAGAGGATTTATTTAATTTTCATTATGCTTTAGGGCCATTAAATGAGCTGAGTTTAACACTAGAATAACTAAAAAAGAGGGGTTGGCTATGGTTTAAGGAAATACACTTTAGATTAGATTTATTAGGATGCCTTTTACAATTACAGTGGACCATGCACAACTTAAACATTAAAGAAAAAACCTCAATTAGAAATAAGATTAATGATATATGCCAAGTGTTTATTGGAACATAATGAAAAATTTTGCTAAAAAGAAATTGATAACACAATATCAGATTTCTAAAGTTGAGCCTTAATGAGTAATTTAGGAGATTATTCAGAGGAGCTGAAATTTAAAAAAGCAATGTGTGAACTTGAAAAATGTTACATTGAACTAAAAACAAACAAAAAGATTAGCTGTCCAACTACATCCAGTAGAAACCATTGTTTAAAGGTTGCAAAGCTTTTCTAATCATGTCTGATTGTTACTTTTGGCCAACAATGTTTTAAGAATTTCAATGCTTTATAAATATTGTAATGTATGTATAAAAATGTTGAAAGCTGTTGTTTTCTGTCCTCTAATACCAATGTTGACTGTCTATATATTTGTTTTTTCAGTGGATACAGGCTATGTTACCCTGAAGAATAAACACGGTTTAGTAAGATATGTGTACTTTTTTGTTTCTGTAGACAATTTTACAGAAATGGGTCTTAATCTAAACAATGAAACATTAGACATTGTCAAAAATTATGTATTTTATTTTATATGGTATAAATTTCAGAATGGATGACCTGTCTACATCAAGACGGATGGTGGCAAACTGTACACTTTAAATGCAAATAATTAGATTTTTGACCAATATGATATTTATCATATGGTTATGTTACCTTATCATCCATAGTCCAATGGAATTTCAGAAATATTTATCCAAGTAATAAAATGATTTATGAAATCGTTTTGTTTAGATAAATTCATTGATTGAAAAAGAGCCATCTAAGTAGCAGTATCATCTTGCTAAATGGTACCACATTAGAGTATTAGGTATTTTTTATAATCATGTATGGGAGAGAATTGTTGTTACCTCATAAGACAAGTTATGTCAAGTTTAGAGTCATTTTTATTATTATCAAGCAGTCCAAAGTCATATTACTAATATGATGAGGATTTATGACCAGGCGTTGTCAAATATTAACAAATATGCTGTTTATATAAAGAGTTGCTACAATTGCAAGCAGATTGGAACAAAAACATTGATGGATTCAAAAAAATCAATTACTCTAATTTGACATAAGAAAGAAGACTGGCTAATCTAAAGAAGATTGTAAATTGATATGTTTGGCCAATTTAAATAAATGATAAACCAAGTAATAATATGTGCTTGCTATAATATGAAACAGGAGAAATTTGTGTTACATGTAAAGAATACATCTAATCTTCTTAGAATTTTTTTTAGATAAATCTCATAAATAGATGGTGTCTCTTTCATACTAATGGCACGCTTTTAGTTATTGAAAAGTCACAAAAGAGTGGGGGAGTAAATTTAAGATATAAGCTGTCTGAAGTCAAAGGTAACACTTGTTGAGCTCCATTTAAAAGTATTTTGCTGTGCTTAAACTTATTGTGATGTATATAATTATAAAAGAACCATAATCTTTATACACCAATTTATTTTCTACTATTTAACTTTTATTATTATTTAAATCTATATGCTACTTAGATTAGAATAATTAAATAAGATAGACTTATCAAATAATATTTTTTATTGATAGAAAAACATATGCTTATTACGTATTATCAAGATTCTTTGATTTTCTTAAAGTAGTAAGTCTCCCAGAGTACACATAAAGTGAGAGATTTGGAATGGATATATTTAAGATGAGTTCACTAGTTTTTCTCATTAAGGTTGCTAAAGATATAGATGAAAGAATCTACAAAATGTAAAAA
>CAOJZF010000487.1:0-10987 GCA_948465475.1 Thalpophila matura
GGGACATCTGTTAACCACCTCCGCACTGGCAATTCTCTCAGGTGTTCTCCCACGGATTCTCTCATACCTCTTGTTGCACCAGAAAACTTCTGTGCTTGCAAGTCAAGCTGTATCTAGGGAAATCATCTCCATTCTCTGGGGATTGATTCCTAGGGCCCTCCCCAATATATTCTCTCAATTTGTCTGGCCTACTTTCTCTGGTCATGACATATCCAAATATGATAGGAGTCTTGTTGACAAAAGATACTATCTTAAGACCCTGTAGATGCCACACCTTCCTTCCCCTTTCCCCCTCCCTGTTCTATATAAGGAACTTTTCCTCAATCTAATAAAATTTATAAATTATCTGTCAACTGAATTTCATGATAATACTTTATCTTATACTTGAACTTAGGTAAAATCATACTAACTTTAGACCTATAATAAGTCCTAGTTTTTATTGGTACTCACATATACTAACTGATCAGTTTTATAAGTCTGTATCCAAAAAAATTCTTTGGATTAATTGACTTATATTCTACTATATTTTGAATCTAATACCTCTCTTAAAACCCCATTCTAGGTAAGAGCTTAACAATTCTTGTAAGTAGCAAATACTAGACTAATTTGGGAGTAGAAATACATGTAAGAACCTTTTCTTCTTCATTGATATATTGAATTAAAATTTTTTTCTCTTCTAAAGACAAATCATCTACATAATTGTAAAAGGCTTATCTAATTTCCTATTTCAAGACCTCACCTTTTAAGGCATTTAATAGCTTTTGATCTTTTAAGTCTTCAAGCAAAGATTTTTTTGTTGTATTTCTACTAGTCAACAACATTTCTCTTAATGTATATAAAAATTAGATTTCTTATATATAAAATGAACTAAAATTCTAATAATACTTATGATGAAAACAAACTTTATAACTTTTTTAATACATTTATTGATTATACTACTATCATTATAAACATTGATAAAAACTAAGGCAAACTTAAGGGTAAGTATTCTGGGCGCTACGTTTTCCTCTTCAATTATGAAATTAAAAGCCATCATTATTGCATCAGATCTGACTGAGCTCCCATCAGTCTTACTAAAAATCACTAATTAATCACTCTTGATCAACATACTCTTGTTCCTCTTGACTAAGCAGCTATTAACTTTTTGAGTTAAGTGAATTTATTTGATAGCTCCAATAATTTTATCATTTAGATGAAATAAACTTATTGCAGCATATCTATGAACTTCAATTAGCTCATCAAAGCAACTAGACTAATTTGTTCTAATCATGCAACAATCCTTGCTTGTACTTAACACGTAACAAACCTTGTTTGTTCTATTAATGAAATGAACCCAGTTCATTTTGATAATGTGAGTTATATTCTATTCAATTTGAATTAGCTATATTGATCTCAAGGATCAATAATGAAAGTTGTCAATGACCCAAGATAAACTTGCTAATTGACATATGAAGACTTTCTTTTTGACTTGTAATATCCCTTTAGATTATTCATTTAATTCTCAATAGAATTATATCCTTCAATGTAGGAAAACCATATTTTTACCTTAGATTAGTTGATAACAAGTCTTTTTTGTTAACAGGTGTGAAACTTCCACAGAGATGCTTGCTTTATTGGCTTTGGTCTTGAGGTGGTCACTAGTATGAAGACTAGCACTAAGGTTCTCTAATGTGGTGAGTTTGCTTGTTGTGGCTAGTTAGCTATAATTTCCCTTGTATTTCTTATGTTAGTCTTGTATTAAGACTTAACTCTAATAAGAAGTAAGAAGTTGAAGAATATAGTGCAGTTAGGAGAAGAGAAAATTGTATATTTATTTGAAAATCCATGTGATGATAGTGATACTCTTTTGGGGAAAAGAGGGGGGTTTATATAGTTAAAGGGAAGGGGAATCTAGGCTTTGAGTAATTTAGTAGGGTACTGGGTTAAAGTCTTAAGTGCACTAGTCCTAGTAGTACTATAACATAGTAATTATCAAAGCATCTCAATATTGTCTTGATTTTGACCTTTCTTAAACATTTGAGATTTAGGTGTAATCTTGTGGAGGATGCTTATAGGAATTAGCCATCATAGGTACTTGGGTTGCCATCCTTTAGGTTTGACTGGAATAACATTTGTTGATAAGATATAGCCTAGATTCAAGGTATAATCATCCTAGTAGATAGGAGGGAGTTTTGTTGAGAATTAAATTAAGGCAGGGTCTTGGCAAGAATTGAGCTTGTCAAGTGGTCATGACAAGAATTGAATGCATTGGTATTCCTTGCCAAGGGCGTGCTTGTAAATAGTAATTGTTTGAGATTTGGTGGATAGTTATCCTAATTAGTTATGTTCTTGCCAAGAATAGATAATTGGCTAAATCCTTGCCAAGTCCTTCTTCTATATAATATATTAATAAAATAGGATTGGATTTAAATACCTTCAATTATAATGATCTTTGTAATCATTGATTGATTAGATATGAAAACATGCTTGTTTGAAAAACCAATTGTAATAACAATTGACTATTGGCCTCTATTAAAAGGTTAGATATATAAGATGGATCAAAAAATTGTATTATTTAGTCTTTATTAGTAATTCAGAACTAAATAATTAAATTATTACCTGTGTCTAAGCCATTATTGTTCTATTTAATATAGTCACATAGGCTGATCATAATTTTTAAAAATAAGCACAATTGTAACTTGTGAATATTTTACAGCAGGAAAGTAGCTTTACTACACTCATTGAATTTTAAAATATAAACCCTCACTCTAAAGAAAAAGTTTCTCAGATACACCCCAAAGACTTAATCCTTTACCCCCTTTCTTCCTCCTCTCAACAGAAGAGAGAACAGTATCTTCCCTCCCTCTCTTTATCCAACTAAAGAATTAAGTTTTATTAAAATCTTAAATTTTACTAAAATTGATAAAAAAGAAAAGGTGTTGACAATCAGACTAATTTAATAGAAAAAAATTCCTGCCTACTACTACCCTATAACTTTCTAGTTTATTAAGCCCAATAATTTTTATGAAAATTTATTAACTTGATTAATCTAGTAAGAATTAAGTAGTTAAACTAAATTTGAAAACCCCTTCACTTTCCCTATCATTATTAGAAACCTTTCCCTTTAATCTCTCTCCCCTCTAATTAGAGATATTTTTCTATATAGATTATTTTTTCCCCTAAAGGTACTAATAAAAATACCACTAAAGCTCTCCTTTAGATCTTATGACTTAATGAATCTCCTTTTATACTACTATAAAATTTAGGGATGATACAATCTACTTATTTTTTAATGTTAAATTTAATTTTAGAGTTCAGACTAGTGGTCTCCAAAAAAGTTTTTTATTGCCAAAACCTGGCAGATAGATTTTCCTTTTTTAGCAAAAAGTAATTTTTTAAATACTTTATACTTTATCATAGGGATCAGATCATTTAAACATCACTATAATCTTATTATTTTGTCCTTGGATTGTAGTAAATTAATCAAAAATATAATGTGTGTTCTTAACATTTTAGTAGATTTTCTACTAAAAGATTGATAGCTTTAGGTCCTTAATTTGGCTAATGGTATTTTCTCACTAACTTTATATAGCAGAACAGATATAGATGTTTTTTAAAAAATGTCTATGAGTTTAAAGTACAGAATATTTTGGCAGATAGGAAAAAAGTTTGAGACCACTAGTTTTGACCCCTTCTCACCCCACCCCACTATCTATGAGATCTTTTCCTCTAAACCCCCCTCACCCCCTTCCCTTTTCCCCCTTTTATAATATAATTTTATAGAGAAAGTAATAACCTACCTATCTAACCACCCCTCTACAATTTAGTGATGAAAATTACTGTTCCCCCCTTTAGTGGTAGGGAGGGTAACCCTCTTTACCCCTCTCTATTTAGTCAATTTAATCTATTTAATATAAAGAGTTATCCCTCCTTCTCTCCCTCCTCTCCCAACTTAAATTTGAGATCTCCCCACTTTATAAAATTCCTTGATACTATAAAATATCTAGGTTTGGATACTTTATAATATTCTAAATTAGTCCATTTCAGAGTGTTCCAATCTAGAATTTTGGCAATTTGTAATGAAACAGTTTTTTGTAAAAAAAAAATTGTTCCTAAGATTTAAGTTTTTCAATGTTTCTATCAATAAATTTTCAAAGGATAATCCATTCCTATAAATGTTCCAATCCTTTTTGGCCCATTTAACAGTTGTTTGTTCCTATAAGTATTATGAGTGGAACATTTTGAAATAATTTAAGTGCCCCAAAGTTCTTTAAAGTTATAAATCATCACCATCTTGCCTTTTAGCTATAAACCAAGGGCTAGATGGTTACTAAAGATATGGGTTTATGATATTAATGATATAGATCAGATATAATTTAAGGTAATGATTATAATTTCTGATGTATTCTAATGTAGTTGGTTTAGATAGTATTATTGAGATTGTTTCTAATGCTCTATATTTGATAAAATGACACAGCTATTAAATAAAATTATAAATATAATAGTAAAATATCTTATTATACTTTATAAGGTAATTTTATGCAACTAGGGTCTTGAGTGAAGATATTTAAAGATAGGTTTTTAAGATTTCAAGATTTATCTATCATCTGAGGACATTAATAGACTACTGTTAAGCTTTTTAATATTAATAACTATTGATTTTAAGATAGGCAAAGATTAAGTGATCTATAAAAGAGATGATATGCCTTTTTAAGAGTAATCAAAGCCAACTTTATCTGATGAAATAATGCTCTAATCACAATAGAACATCAACTCCATATCAAAAGAAAACTCTAGATTTATTTCTATGATATTTTTTTTCTTGAAAGCTTAATCAAGACCACACTATTATAGAAAAAGTATTCTAATTAAACACTGTATTTTTATTTTAGTCAACAAATGATCACATCTTGAACTTACTGACTAATCTATAGTTTATCCAGTAGAAAGGCAATATTTTGACAATGTATTTATCTTTTGTCACTATTTTATTACTGTGTTTATCTATATAAATTCTGACTATGATCAACTCCTAAGAAATTTTAATCAAGAAAAACCCTTTAAATTAATATCAACTTTATCTATAATTCTCTTTATAATTTGATTTGTAATAATGTACCTATCAGAATTCTCAATAGATCACCAACTTTAACAACCTTTTGTGATTTTTTAGATACATCAGTAAATTAGATGTCACCTTCCCAACCTTTTATAGTTCCTTCAAAATTCAATATTTTACATCAAGAGTATACTTTAACTAAAAGCTTTTTACATTAACTGAACCTCTATCATTCATAATGAGCTTATTGAATAAAAGATTAAAACTCATAAATTAACCTTTTTATTTGGTAGAAGAGTAAATCTTCAGGCTTTTATTCTTTCCCCTTATGATGATGACTAGATGACCTAAAGTCAAACACCTTTTTAATCCTAATAAGGTCATATTTAAGATTAGCCTCAAGATAATTCTATCCAAATGAGATTGTTGTTGAATATTATATAAGTAAAACTATATTTATACAAAAAATTATCTACTAAATCCTTTTTAAAAGGGGACTAACACATGTCACTAATATTATATGATATTAAAAACTTGATAGTAAGATTATAAACTAATCAAGTATATTTCTAATTGGAATATTACACTGAATTAAAAAAGGATATTCAATGTTTTTGTATAAGAAAAAGGAATTTATCTATATTAGCATGGATTCAAACTTTTTTTATCTAATCTTAATAAAATAAATATATCATTGTTATTTAATATAAACCAAGTATTATACAAAGACATCAAAAAATCTACCTCTCCCATCTTTACAAATCCCAACCACCTTCACTTTACACTCCTAAAAATCTTCCACATAGATACTTGATTATAGGTTTTAGGTCTAGAGGTGGTCAATAGTATAAAGACTAGTACCTAGGCTCTTATTATGTGGTAATTTCTTGTTTAGCTAGTTAAAGCTAAGAGATTTCTTATATCTTTTATGTGTAGTCTTGGGTCAAGACTTAACTCTAGTAAAGAAGTAAGATTTGAGAACAGCAATGGTAGTGGATAAGAGAGAAAATTTTGGTTTATTTTGGGAAAAGATGGGAATTTATATAGTTGTAGGGAAGAGAAGTCTAGGCTTTTAATCATTAGTGAGGTACTGGGTTAAAGTCCTAAGTGCCCTAGTCTAGGCATTACTATAACATAGTACATATCAAAAGCATCTTATCACTATCTTTATATTTAACAGTCTTGAGTATTTTATGTTTAAATGTAACCTTGTTGAGGATGCTTACAAGAATAAACCATCATAGTTACTTAGATCACTATCTCTTAGGTTTGTCTGGAATAGTACTGTTGATAAGGTACAGTCTAGATTTAAATTATAATTATCCTAGTAATTTTTTAATGAGTTCTTGTCAAGAATTGAAATTAAAGTTAGGTCTTGTCAAGAACCAAACTTGTTGAGGTTCTCCACTGAGTGTGTTCTTATAATGGTAATTGTTTGAGATTTGGTTGGAGTAAGTCTTCTCTAAATTGGTATTCTATTATGTTATAGGTTGTTGCCAAGAATGGGTCTTCAGTTGTGTTTTTGTCAAGTTTGTTGCTCTATATGGATTTATTAGTAAGATAGGATTGTGACTAATTGCCTTCATTAAGAATTTATCAATATTATTGAGTGTTTATATATAGTCCTTAGTATTATTTTGCCTAAGCCAATTATTAGTACAATCAAGGGTTCTTGTCAAGGATTTGTCTACACATGGATTCTTGTTAAGTATTGGCCTCTATTAAAGGGTTAATTAGTTGTTGGAGCAGATAGTTGGATTCTTTAATCCTTATTACTAATTTGGAACAAAGGCTTAATTTTTTGCCTATGTCTAAGCCATTATTGCACTATTAATTATAGTCACATAGGCTGATCATAATATATAGAAATAGGCACAAGTGTAGCTTGTTAATATTTCAAAACTTTAAGTATACCCCAACCCACTTTATAATTAATAAATTTTTATCCCTTTTATCCTCACTCTTATATCTAAAATCAATGTTTCCTAATCCTCCCCTCTAGCAACCTCATTTAGAGCCTCTATTAATATTACTGAGATTTATTAGGGGTATAGGGGGGAGGGTTAGGGTGGTGGTAGTGGAGAAGGGAGAGGGAGGCTAAGGGTAGGATTTTCTTATGAAAGGAAAGATTTTAAGTTAGGTTGACCCTTAATATCTCTTATGTAGAAGGAGGGTAGGACCCTTTTTCAAGGGAAAGGGGAAGTTTTGTTGGAAGGGGAAGGAAGGAATGTCAAACCCCTTTATACCCCCCCTCCACCACTTTACCCACCTTAGTGATTTCTTTATTTGAGGGTTGACCTTAAATAAATTTTTGATATTGTAGCTATTATTATTGGTAGAGGTGTAGAGAGGGGGGAGGTAAGGAGAGAGGAAGGGAGGAGAGGTGGTGAAAGGAGAGGAAGGTAGGGGCAGTAGTAAGGGGTAAGAAGAGAGGGGAGGAGTGAGGGGTAAGAGGGGAAGAGGAGGAGAGGTTGTAAAAGAGAAAGGAGGAGTGAGGAGGTGGGTTAGAGAAGGTTTAGTGAGGGGAGGGTGATAGATTAGGTTGGTTTAATTATGTGATGAGGGTGGTAGAGTGAAGATGTGAAGGATCTTTACTTTATGATAAGTGGAGGGTGAGAGGGGGTGAGGTGACGATAGGATGAGAGTGATAGGTAGGTTTGGTGAGGGGGCGGAAGCGGGAGAGGGTCAGTGGGAGTGAGAGAGAGGGAGGGGGAAGAAGAGTAAAGAAAGGAGGAGTGTTAGGGTTTAGTCTACGGGTGAGAGTGAAGTTGATTTTTTACGAGTGAGTCCAGTTGTAAACTTTAGATAAGAAAGGGTTACCTTGTAGTTTGCTTTTGAGGAGGGGTTTTTTCTTTGGAGGAGAACTGAAACCTGGAGTAGTAGTAGTAATTTTAATTGAAATTGTCTAACTTGCTATTACCAAATAAAGAGGGAAACTGTGAGCAAGACTATTTTATTATATATTAGCTGCAGTGACGTAGCAAGAATAAGGAAGTTTCTTGCAAGAATCGCTTTCTAAAAGGGTGTGATGATTGAGGAACGGTTAGCGAGGTAAAGTGACACTAGCGTCAGCAAGGAGGGAGAGTTGTTGGGGTTAGGATGGCCTCTGATGGTCAAAAGTTAAACTAGAATGATAGAACCTCAAACCGTCGTTAGGAGTCTGAAGATAATTGGTGGATTGGTGATAAGTTGGATTGGAAGGTGGGGGGTTGACCATATCACTGGTAGGATTTAAGTAGTTAGGGTTAGAGGGTGGTGGGTTGACCAACTCACCAGTTGGTTGATACGAGTTAGGTTGAGAAGGTGAGTAGACCCTCGTGTTGGCTGAGTTTGAGTAAGTTGAGTTCGAAGGTAGGAGTGAATTGACCGTATTCGTTGTTGAGGTTGGATGGTCTATATTGGTAGGAGGTGAAAGGTCATCGTTCCTCCTACTGAGTTTGAATAAGTTGGGTTGTTGGAAGGTGGTGGTGGGTTGAGGGGTTCCGTGGTTAAAGTGGAGTGGTTTAAGTTGGAACGTGGTGGTGGAGGGGATTTGATAGTTTGATTAGTGGGGTTATTTTTAAGGAAGTTACCAGGTTGTTGATAAGTGGAATGGTTTGGTAAGGTGGGAGCTATGAAATTTGGTGGGATATATTTATAGAAGGAAGACTTTGATACTTTTAGTTCAGGGTGAATATCTTTGAAACTCGAGTAGAGGTCGCCCTTAGTAATATTGAGGTCATAATTCTTTTTTGTGTTGTAACCGGGAACTTCGAGGTGTTCTGCTATAGAATTATGTACCTTCTTACTACGGGATTTTCTAGAGTTAATTAAACTGTGTTCAATAATTTTCATTAGAGTACTATCGGGTAGTTTATTGGTAGGGGTGGGTGGTTTCGGTGCGGGCATAGTTGATCGACTCTTTTTCTTATCTTTAGCACGAGCGCTTTCGTGTTGGTTTCTTACGATGGGGAACCCGAAACTTATTAGTTCGTCAAGGGCGAAGTGGTTAGCCACCATAGATAATATAGTAGTTTTATGAACTTGTAGTGCGGTCTCATAGTGATCGCAGATAGTTTTCATCAGTGGTTTAATCTTCTCTTCGTATAAAATAGGTAAAATTAATTTTCTACCTGTAGCACTCTTCATAAAGTATTCAAAGAATTGTTCAGGTTTATTATTAGCGGCGAGGTTGACCGCCTTCATAATCTTTACGATGATCTTATCCTTATGGGAATTGGAGAATTCGTTAAATGGTTTAGTCACCTTATTAAATCGAACGGTTCTGTCATCTTAAAAAACCAATAGCCCGGTTTAGTAAATGTGTTGAATTAACTTAATTAATTGTAAAAGAAAAGAGACGGTAATTTGGAAGGAAATTAGATTACCTATGGTTTCTCAATCTAGGCTTGACAAGATTTCGATGTATTCTTAATGCGGATCTACAGCAATTCAAGCGTCATAAATTACAAAGTTCACAAGAATTAAGTCATTTTTACGGAAATGTAAAACGTCCTTGAAAAAATAAAAAAAAATACTTAAGTATAAGAGGTTTTTCCAAAGAAAAAAAAAATTTAAAATTTTAAAAACATTGTTTTCATAGCATGAAGTATCATTAAATGATAATAATAAAAAATCGATTTTTTATTCCAAATAAAAGAAAGCATTATTTTTTTAAGAAAATATAAAACATTCTCTTATAAAAAAAGTATGATTTTTTATTAAAAGATAAAAAAGTGGACTAGTAATAAAGTACACATTTTAATTCATAAAAAGTAATTCAATTTTTTTTCATAGATGTCTTTTAAATTTTAAATCATTTTAACACTCTATCTTTATATGAGAATGGTTATTCATGTTTTTTAAAAATGAGTTCTGTTTTTAAACAGACAACTTTTTAATCTTCAAGATTAGAAGAATTCAGTTATGCAAATCACCCAATGTAAAAACATCTAACACATTGATTTTTGCATCTTACAAGGGTTGTTTATTTTATTTAATTTAAAAATAAGCTAAAAATTCACCAAGAAAAATTGCCAAAACCATAATGATTTTAGGCTGATAATTTCACCTAGCACTAGGTGCAATCAGGCCCAATAAAATTCCACCTAATTTCACAAGAGAACTCTCCTATAAGATCGTTTTAAAAATCTACCAATAGTCGATTCTCATCTTATATCTCCTTAACCCCCTTAAAAACCCCTAAACTTCACCTCTCTCCTCCCCTCTCCATCAATTCCACATCATCTCCTTCTCAACCCTATTCCATTATATCCCCCTTCATACTAATTCCCATCTATCTAAATTTTACCAATCCTAGTATTCTTATCACTGCCATATATAAAAAAAACTACCATTTCTCCTCTACCTTATCTCATATAAACAAATTCTACCGCCCTAATCCTCACCTTTTATAATCCCCCAATTATTAATCCCTTACTCTCTCCTAAAAATTCCCTTCTACCTCTGACTAGATACTCATCTATCACACACCATCATATTACCCCCTACAACTTTAACTTAGCTTCTTTATCATTTTAACCTCATAGTGTTATTATCATTCTAATGTAGAGGATCCTCTCATTGCCCTCCCCAAGTTATATATTATATTATCAAAAACAATCCTACCTTTTTTAACCCCCCTCTAAAGTGATTACTAAAGATTATCTTGTTAGATTGTTTAAGCCAATTTTTACTTTAATTAGGGTGGAGGGTAACAATTAACTGAGATTAGGTATAGTTCTTAAGACTTAAAGTTATCAATTTTTTTTGGTAATTGAGATTAGAAGCAAGAGGAGAATATAACTTTTTGAGTGATTTTTTAGACTACTATCATGTACAAGCTTTATCAAAAGATATTAAAATCAAGCTGCATCAGTAGAAAATTAATTTGATTTTTTAAATTCTTCTATTTAGTTTTATTCTTAAAAATATCAGTATAAAAAAAAATAACTATGAAAAACTAATGAA
>CAOJZF010000488.1:0-14261 GCA_948465475.1 Thalpophila matura
TCCTAGTAGATCTATCTTCCAATGAACCTTCCAGTTGAGATTCAGGCTTTATGTATCCAGTTTTATCTGGGAAGTAGTTTACTCCAGGTTCCTTATCATTCCTGCTTTGTGGTGCTTGACTATGTGGAGTCAAAGAATGGATGTTGGACCCATTAAAATTTGGAGTTTGAATTTCAGATTGTGAGTTAAAATTTGTCTCATTTGGCGCAAAGCTATGGTCTCCTATAAGGTAGGATTGTGTATCAGTTGCCCATGCCACTTGAGGTCTGGGTTTTGCACAGAAAGGATTTGTGGTGTTTGCGTTGAACTCCGACATCTTGTTCTGGACTCTGTTATTAGAATAGAGAGGGTCTGAATATGGTACCCCTCCCCCTCCAAGAAAAGAATCGGAATGTCCCGACTTGCCATGAGCGCCAGTTTGGGTTTTTCCCACTCCTAGGGGAGTGTGCTGACCCTGAGAGGTGTCGTCTCAATGACAAGAGCTAGTTGCTCGAGAATCCATCCAAATCTTTGGGAAATTGCTTAGGTATTGGCGTTGCAATTAATAGATGTTGCAGTTGCAAGGTTGTCAAAGGCAGTTGCAGATATTAAGTTGTTTGATGTTGTTTGGTTAGCCCAATTGTCTAAGTGTTATTAAAATTGACAAGACTCTGTGAGGCGTCACAGTCAAAGATAATGGGCGTTGCAACTACAACGTTACTTGAAGTTGTGACTCTTTGGTTGGTTGACCATTAAGTTGTCTCAGTTTAACGAGATTAGCACTACTAGAGTTATCAGGTAGTGGATTCGAGCTATTAACAAGAATCTAAGTACAATGTTCTAAATATGTTATCTAACTAAAGAGGAGAATTCAAAGTATATTATAAGTTTAAAAAGTAGTTTAAAGTCTGTTTTATTAATCTGCAAGTAGGGCTTGTTATATAGCTTGTGTGCATAGTTATTACTAAATGAGCAAGAATATCCTTTGAATACAAGCCGGACCCTGGATAACTTGGGTACCTTTTAGCGACGTTGTCTTCCAACTAGACGTCAAAGACTTGAGACGTCATTTTCCCAACTAGGGCGTCAAAGGCTTATGACGTTGTTTCCCATTTAGGGTATCAAAGGCTTACGACGTCGTTTCCCAATTAGGGTATTAAAGGCTTACGACGTCATCCTTCCATTTGTGTTGTTGTCGACGTAAAACCTCCAATGAATCATATTAGTCACATAGGTTACAAGGAAGCCTCTTTTGTAGGACAAAGGATAACATAGAGGAACGAGTCTAATTTGTCAAAACTCCACAAGCGCTTTACAAGTTTATTATTGAATACAAGAGAGGACAACTAAATGTCATAGCAGAATTATTGAGTAGGGACCTAGCACACCTCTATGGTCCTAAGGAACTGGATGTTTTCAATAATGTAACTCTACTACCTAAGTCCTTATTCAATATAGAATTGCCACTCCCACCTCTGTTCAACAAAATCATCAAAGAACAGGGTTTGGACCAATTCTCCCTTGGTAAGATATTGGAAATAGCTTCTGCCTCTTCAGCAAATAAGGTAGGGGACTTCACTGTCACAAACCAGGCCTTATGCTATAAGGGCCTACCATGGGTTCCAGAAGGTATATTAAGGACAAAAGTGATGGAACAATGTCATGATCATATACTTGCTGGACACCCTGGTACATTGGGTACTGTTTTGCTTATTAAACACAATTTCATCTGGATGGGTCTCAAGAATTTAGTAAAGGAATATATTAGGAACTGCTTATCATGCTCAAGGAACAAACCTTCTACCTCTAAGCCTACTGGACTCCTACTACCCCTGAAAGTTCTGGAAGCCCCCTGGTCTTCCATCAGTGTAGACTTCATAACAGACCTACCCCTGTCAAACGGTTTTGATGCCATCATGGTGGTAGTCAATAGGTTCACCAAATAGGCAAAATTCTTCCCCTGTCTAAAGACAATCACTGCAAAGAAAGCCAGCAACATCTTTTTAAAAGAGGTGTTCTCCAGGCATGGTCTACCTCAGGAAATTATATCAGATAGAGGCACCCAGTTTGTATCACAATTCTTCTCAAGCCTCGCCAAATTGCTGGGTATCAAACAATGTCTTTCCTCAGCTTTCCATCCCCAGTCTGACGGTCAAACTGAAAGACTCAATCAGATCCTGGAACACTACTTACATTGTTACACCACTGAGGAGCAAGATGACTGGCAGAACTGGTTACTGTTAGCCATGTTTACCTACAACAGGAAGACTCAGAACTCAACTAAGTTCTCCCCCTTTTACGCTAACTATGGTTATAATCCTGTAATTTTCCAACCCCCTCTTCCTACTTCTCACTTAGAAACCGGAGACATACACAGAATTCTGATGAAAACCCAAGCAACGTTGATGGACAACCTTAACAAAGCCAGCCAGACCCACAAAAGATTTGCTAACCTAAAAAGAATCCCTGGTCCTGAGATCAAAGCTGGAGCTTGGGTGATGCTAAACTCTAAGAACCTGAAGCTCAAGGTAGGGATCCAGAAGTTTTCCCCTAAGTTTCTAGGTCCATTCAAGGTAAAAAAGGTAGTAAACGCAGTAGCCTATGAACTTGTCCTTCCATCAATGTGGAAGGTCCATCCTGTGTTCCACCAGAGCCTACTCAAACCATTTTAAGGGAAAATCCCCAGGCACCTCTCTTTACCCCAAGTAGAACCTAGTTATGAATATAAATTAGAGAAAATTTTGGAAAGAAAGGACAGTCAAGGGTAAGAACCAGTTCCTGGTCAAATGGAAGCACTACCCAGTTGAAGAAGCCTTTTGGCAGGATGAAGAGGACTGTAGTAACTGCCAGCACCTTATATTGTCTTTCCACTCATCCTCAACATATAAAAGTCTGGGGGGTATTGTCATGAACCTCAAGGATTCTCCCAGTGGTCCTAATAGACTTTTACCTATTTTGGACTCCATCACCATTACTAAGGTGAACAATATCAGCACCAACTCTCATAAGTACTTCATTAAGGCTTTCATATGGCCTGTGAGGTTACACAAAATTCCAAAATCTCAAAATCTCGAAATTTTTCACAGATAAAACTTTGGGAAATTTTTCCAGGAAGGTTGTTGGTATCTTTTGACTTAGTTCTTTTAGCTATTAATAAATAATAAAGATCATCTCATACAACTTTTACCTTATAATTTTGTCCATTTTTCTTGTTACAAATCCGAGTTTTAGTTAGTATAAAACACCCAACAACCATGGCTGAACCACTTGCAGTGGTACCGGCCCTTAACATCATGATCCCAGTATGCTCACTACTGGTCTTTGGAGCTAGTATGTCCCAATCTTCCTTAGTGGTTAAGGTAGTTAGTAAGGCTGTTTTGTTTGCAGTAACTACTTTGGCCTGGCTGTCCCAGCTTATGAGTAAGATCCAGGGACTAGTAATGCAACTTTGGGGTCATGATATATAACCACAGTATAGCCACTGATTGAAATTAGGGAAAAACCAAGTGCAAGTGTTTTGGGCACTATGTCTTAATTTCCTCGCACAAAACTAGGAATATCCTAGTGTTGCTTGAGTCTTGGCTAAGCTCTTATCAACTATACACAATCTTTGCTAATTGATGATGACTTTCTTTTATGCTCTTGTTGCTATTAGATCAAGCCACTACTAAATCTGTGAGCTAGTTTGATAGACTTTTAGCTTTGGTAATTTCATCACCATGATGAAATATAATAATCTTGGCATATTGATGAACTCTACTTAGTTCATTAATTTAACAATTTTTACTTGTTCTATCTTTGTAAAAAGCCCAACTTGTAGATATAACAGAACTAGTTTTCTCTAGTAACATAATGAGCTTGGCTCATTATAAAGAAGTGAGTTATGCAATATTCTGTTTTCTCTAACACTATTAAGGATTGTTTAAAACGTTGCCAATGATACAAGTTAAAACCTTAGCTTGAAAAGTGCCTTTTTGTTACCTATATAGAATACCCTTTTGGAGAATTCATATTCTTCTTAATACAACAATACTTTTTATTTAATAAGAACCTTCTTTTCATCCTGAAAATTAGATCAAAAAGTTGATTTTTATCAAGAGGGCAGCTTTACTATAGAAAAGTCTTAATTAAGAACTAAATTACTTAGGTTATTTTAATTTATTTCTTAGTATAATAAAAAATATGTGTCTTTTTGGCACCTACTTCTTTGTAAGACTGAAACCTAAAAAGTAAGATTAAAAAAGTTTTCTTTTTAAAGTAAAAATTTATTATACTAAAAAAATACAGTTTCAGTGTAGCTGAAGGAAATAGTGATATAATATTTGGAAAAGCCTCTAAGTAATGTGTTGTAATTATGAATAAATTTATGATATTATGGTGGCCCTAAAGATTTTCTCTACTTTCCAATAAAAAGCAAAATAATACATAATTTAAATGAAGTTTTTCTTATAAATTACAATAAACATAATATTTTTCACACATCAAAAACTCATGCATATTATAATTTTTTTCTAAACTAAAGCTAAAAGTAAAGCATTCTAGTGGAAAGATAAAACTTTAGTCTCAGCAAATATATACATTAGATAAAAAGTTAATTTGCCAAATCTTTGATAAGTAAACTATTTGAAGTTCACTGCTATAGTTTTAGTATTTGTAATATAATTTTTATTCACCTGATAATTAGCTAGATGAAAAAGCAGTAGATGATACTTCTAGGAGAAAGACTATACATGTTTTTGATATGTGTAAGGGTCTCCTTAGTTTTTGTTATCACCAAGAGAGGATTTGAGTTGCTTATTATAGCTTTTAAACTTACCCTGATTATAGCACTTTCCAAACCTTCAATATTCTATCTCAGAGGCTGATTGGGAATCTTAGCATTGTTTTTGAAAGACTTATTGAGAGCATGTTGTATTAAAACAATTTATAGTCCAGGATATCAAATTAGTTGGCAAACATCTTATTGACACTATTTTGATCTTCTCTAGTGCTGTAAATGCTATTTCCTCTACTTATTGTTTTTAATATTTTTATCTAGTGACATCTTAAAATAGCAACATGATATATTTAATTATTTAGAAGACTTGGGATCATTTTATAGTTTATTTGCAAAGAGTTGGTATCTATCAAAAGTTGGTGTCAGCACCCTTGTTATAAACTAGCAGAGCCAGTAAGAAAATGCAAAAGAAACCACTACTCTAGCCAGTTATTTATACAATAGACCAACCAGATGTTTTATGTTTAACTTGATTGTCCTATTATGAAACCTATACTAGTAGGGTCTGTATTTAGAAGAGGTCAATAAATTAACTGATACTATTTAAAAGAAGGTTGTAAAATATTCACAAGCTACAATTGTGCCTATTACTAAATATTATGATAAGCCTATGTGATTATAATAAATAGTATAAAATATCTTAGGCATAGGCAATAATTTAAGCCTTTGTTCTAAATATCTAATAAGGATTAAATAATCCAATTTATTGATCCACTTAACACATCTAACCATTAAATAGAGGCCAAGAACCAACTACCATAAAAATCAGTTCAGGCAAAATAGTACATGATTTTATATTGAATTAATTAATAATAATGATCATTCTGATCAAAGGTAGTTAATTCCAATCTTATTTTACTAAATAATTATTATAGATGACAGACTTGGCAAGGATGTAGCCGATTACCTATTCTTGGTAAGAACCTAATCATTATCAACCAAATCAAACAATTACTAATTACAAGCACACTCTTGGCAAGGAATACCAATGTGTTCAATTCTTGGCAAGAACATACAACAAGCTCAATTCTTGCCAATACCCTGCTTTTATTTGAATTCTTGACAAGAACTCTCTCCTATTTACTAGGATGATTATACCTTCAGTATAGGCTATATCTTATCAACAAATATTATTCCAGTCAAACCTAAAGGATGACAACTCAAGTACCTATGATTGTTTATTACTATAAGCATCCTCAACAAGATTACACTAAATTCCCAAATACTCAAGACTAGTTGAAATCAAGATAATGATAAGATGCCTTGATAATTACTATGTTATGGTACTACTAAGACTAGGGAACTTAAGTCTTCAACACAGTACCTCACTAATATTTCAAAGCCTAGATTTTCCTTCCCTTTAACTATAAAAACCCCCTTATTTCCCCCAAAATAATTAATAAAATAAATAATTTTCCTCTCTTGGATAATAAATAAACATAAAATCTTCTCTCTCTTCACTAGAAACAGCTACCCCTGAATTCTATCAAATTTAAGTCTTGATACAAGACTGACATAAGGAAACATACATCTAGAACTAGCTAGAAAACAGGAACCATCCACAGAAGAGAACCTTTGGTACTAGTCCTCATACTAGTGACTACTTCAAGACCAAGCCCATTAAGCAAGCATCTCTGTGGAAGTTTCACATTGGTGCTCACTAAAGGTTAGTACACAAAAAGACCAGAATAGACCTATAAGAATACTATAAGAAGACAACCAGGACGCCCAAGATGGACCAGAAGAGCACCAAGAAACTGGAAGAAAGTTATAAAATTGTCCTGGACACAACAGGAACACCTGAGCCAAAACGTCCTTACAGTTTTGATGATGACTACTACTTTAACCCAAAGAAGGGCCCCTCCAAGAAGGCCCACAAGAAGAACCCACCAAAAAAGAAGAGTAGGAGGCACAAACATGATACTGCCCCCTACAACAGTGACTCTGACTTCTCTTCCAGTGAAGAGTTGTCAAATGAAGATACTCCCCCCATCAATTACTCAAGATATGTTTGGGGATATGGGTACAAACCTGTCTTTAGACCCTCAAAGTATGCAGAGTTCCAGTGGAATAAGTCTAAGAGAAGCTATTCACAACCTGGTAACTACTGTGAGTACTGTTGAGTAAAAAGTCACAAGACCAGAGAAGTCAGAAGAAAAGAAGAAAGCAGGAAAGTCATACCCCTTTAAAGAAGGAAGAATAATAATAATAAAATAAATAATATATCTTTCCCCCCCCCTTTTTTTTATGTTCCTAATGACTGTAATATAGAGGATCTGGAGGATCTAAGTGGAAAAGAGCAACCCAAATTAATAAGGTCTCATGTCACTAGTGATGCAGACTCCACTAATGAATCCATCCACTCTACTACTAGTCAAGGAATACTTGCTGTGACAAAATCACCACAGCAACTATTTTTAGGATAACCTTCTGATGGCCAAGAAAAGGGTTACAAGACCTTAGGCTTAAAAGTTTTTGAAGCCAGAAGATTACCTCCACTGGACTAACCTTGCATCTGCCTTCTGGAATACATGACATCTGACCAATCTAGAGCTTAAACACTCAAGGAGCTATGGGTGTCCCCTGGACTGATGTTCCACACTGGCAATCCACAGGCCATACTAGGAAATCTCACTGACTGTAATAATAGCAGATCAGAAGAAACTAGACGCCAACTATTAGTAAGCCATACTAGGGAAACTCACTGTCTCAGATCAGAAGAAACTAGATGCAAACCTATAAAAGGTCATACTAGGGAAACTTGCTGTCTCAGATCAGAAGAAACTAGACATCAAAAAAAGGCCATACTAGGGAATCTCACTGAATGTAGGTGTAAAAGGATCAAATAATAAGATTCATAAAAGCATCAAAACAGATCAGAAGAAACTAGATGTAAAACCTTTACAGAGCCATTGTGAACAAAGGTCTTGAGGATTACTTTGTGTAATCAGCATATACTGTAATCCATTGAGATAAGCCAATTGGCAAATCCTTGGACAACCCAGAAAGGCTACAGCTTCTTTGACAGCTATAGGTGGAGTTATACCCCAGATCAATGATCAAGGAGAAGTACACTCAGTTGACTACTATCCATGCTCTAATACCAGAAGCAGATAGGCTTTATGACCTGATCAATAAAACTAATGAGTGGGATAATAAATTACCAGAGATTAAACAGATCCTGGATAAATTATCTGCAAACACTACCTATAATAAAGGGCAATTGTTCAAAGGGTTAGATGGGAAATCGCATCTCTTTGTAAAACCATCCAACAGACCTGAGGTAATAAAAAAAGCACACCTACTCACCAGGCATGGAGGCTTACTTAAGACTATAGAACAAATAAAGAAAGATTATTACTGGTAAAGCATCAGCTTTGATGTTACAGAATATATCAATTCCTTTTTAGTTTGTCAGTCAGAGGTCAGATTTAAACCATCAACTACCTAAAAATTAGTTAAACCTAAATTTGCATGGCACACTGTGTCTATGGATCTAATAGGACCACTTCCGCCAAGTACTACTGGTGTGAAATATATAATAGTGGCCATAGACCACCTCACTAAGTGGGTAGAAGCTCAAGCAGTAAAAGGCTTAGGAGCAAGAACCATAGCCAAATTTGTACAAGAACAAATAATACATAGGCACAGCTTTCAGTTCTTATCAACTGACAATGCCACCAACTTTAAGGTAGAGTTCTACCTAAGCTGAACTATCTGATGGGAATTAGAGGAGTGTTAACTACCCCATACCATCCAGAATCTAATGGTACTGTAGAAAGAGTCAATGCTACTCTTGAAAGAATTATAAGGAATTTAGTAGTAGACAAGCCCAGTGATTCGAATAATCACCTCCAATCAGCTGTCTTTGCTTACAATATAAGCTACCACTCATCCACTAAACATACTCCTTTTAAACTACTATATGGACGGCAACCAGCTTTACCACCATTGCTGTACACATTAATCCTGGAATTAGATACCTTAAGCTATTACAATTACCTAAGACAACTATGTACTCCAATAGTGAATCTACAAACAGAGGCCTAGTCCAATCTATTATTACGGAAGAAAAAAGCTCATGATAAAGCTACTCTATCTAGACATCCCCTAGGATCCTTCTTGGTAGGAGAACAAGTGATGTTCTACCACAACAGAGGATTTAGAAGAATTAACAAATTTATTCACCCTATGGAATGGGCCTATGGAAGTTATAGAGAAGACCAGAGAATTTAACTATACACTAAAGGATATCTCTATTGGTCAACTTGTTAACAGAGTATATGCTAAATATATATGACAAATACAAGTTTAAAACAACTATAAAAAAAAGAAGAAATGATCGAAATAATAAACTCTATTTAGTTCTTTGGCAACGCTGTCTCCCTTGTCTCTGTTCTTCCATCTCCTGATGATAGAAATTAGTTATGGCCACAGGTGTTGACTTTGTCTGATTAACCTGTTGAAGTACTATCCACTCCAGGGCAAAACCATCCTTTATAGGAATTCCATCCTCAGTTTCCTCTTGGAGCCAGGCATTTCTATCTAATTGTGACGCAAGCAAGCCACCACAACTATTGCACTAATCCAGTAACAACACACCTGAACAGGCAGATAAGAAAACCAGACTATAGGCAGAACTATATTGTTCTCCTGGAGAGACAGTCAGTATGGATTCTAGACTACCAAGAAACAGCCAGAAAGGATTAAACAATCCATTGCAAAGTCTTCCACATACTTGTGCGGACCTCACATAGGAACACGAGTACTACCTACTAAGTGAATTGAAGCTTGCCACAGCCCAGGCATATCCTCCTCCAAGGTATAAGGCTGGTTCACCAAATGGAAGATGGCATGGCCTATGATACACATAGTTACCATGGTAAATTGGTTATACCCTTCTGCTAGGAAACTGTAAGCCACACCAGTCAGATTAGTCACTCAACCAGTACTGTTGTGCCAAGATTCATTACCCATTTATAAAATGGAGAAACAAGAAGAATTGGTTTGTAAACCCCATAGACAAAAAACTGTTTATAGGAAAGGAAATACTTTCTGACTAACAGCATAGTCATCTGTCCCAGGAACATCAGGGATATTCAACCAAGACATCTCATCAAATACCATTTGACAATAGTCCAAAGTTGCTACCTCCGGACCTTGAGCAATGATATAGAGATTTAATCTCTCCCCAAGTTTATTGTTAACAACTTTGTTAACTTTACTAAGGAGAAACAAAAACTCCGCACATTGGTCCCCATGATGTAACACCAGGGGAACAATGGGATCCACTCCCCGCATCAGTGTCCTAGCATCATAGAAGAAAGGGTATTCCACCCCATTGATGATAATAGGTTGCTCTATCTTGAGCATTTCACCTTCCAGTGTAGCCCACTGAGAAATAGGAGGACAAGTAAGATCCCTCTCAGAGCCAGTTGCAGTGGCTCCAGCCCTTCCAGTTGGATGGGATGCTGCCTCACAAGCAGCCACAGTACGGACTTTGTCTAAGATAGCCCAATGACTAGCACACACCACTAAGTGAGTGACATTATCACTAACCATGTCCAAGCGACCTTGCTTCTCCACAGGAACTTTAGTATTTACATAACAACTGAGAGCCAAAGTAAATAAAGGGACCAAAGAGTTAACACCAACATTGTTGGCTTCATCTTCCTGAATGGAACCCAAAATACAAGTTAAAAATTTGTTTATAGTGTTTGAATTGCCTTAGGGGTTCATTTTTTTAATAGGAAATGGTTTAGTAGTTGTAATGAAATTTTTCCAAAGATACTCTATATTTATTGATCTTCACCCCATAGACTAATCATGTGGGGGGGGGATGTGAAATATTCACGAGCTACACTTGTGCCTATTTCTAAATATTATGATCAGCCTATGTGATTATAATAAATAGTATAAAATATCTTAGGCATAGGCAATAATTTAAGCCTTTGTTCTAAATATCTAATAAGGATTAAATAATCCAATTTATTGATCCACTTAATACATCCAACCATTAAATAGAGAGCCAAGAACCAACTGCCATAATAATCAGTTCAGGCAAAATAATACATGGTTTTATATTGAATTAATTAATAATAATAATGATCATTCTGATCAAAGGTATTAAGTTCAAATATTATTTCACTAAATAATTATTATAGATGACAGACTTGGCGAGGATGTAGCCGATTAACTATTCTTGGTAAGAACCTAATCATTATCAACCAAATCAAACAATTACTAACTACAAGCACGCTCTCGGCAAGGAATACCAATGCGTTCAATTCTTGGCAAGAACACACAACAAGCTCAATTTTTGCCAATACTCCACTTTTATTTGAATTCTTGACAAGAACTCTCTCCTATTTACTAGGATGATTATACCTTCAGTATAGGCTATATCTTATCAACAAATATTATTCCAGTCAAACCTAAAGGATGACAACTCAAGCACCTATGATTGTTTATTACTATAAGCATCCTCAACAAGATTACACTAAATTCCCAAATACTCAAGACTAGTTGAAATCAAGATAATGATAAGATGCCTTGATAATTACTATGTTATGGTACTACTAAGACTAGGGAACTTAAGTCTTCAACACAGTACCTCACTAATATTTCAAAGCCTAGATTTTCCTTCCCTTTAACTATAAAAACCCCCTTATTTCCCCCAAAATAATTAATAAAATAAATAATTTTCCTCTCTTGGATAATAAATAAACATAAAATCTTCTCTCTCTTCACTAGAAACAGCTACCCTGAATTCTATCAAATTTAAGTCTTGATACAAGACTGACATAAGGAAACATACATCTAGAACTAGCTAGAAAACAGGAACCATCCACAGAAGAGAACCTTTGGTACTAGTCCTCATACTAGTGACCACTTCAAGACCAAGCCCATTAAGCAAGCATCTCTGTGGAAGTTTCATATTGGTGCTCACTAAAGGTTAGTACACAAGAAGACCAGAATAGACCTATAAGAAGACTATAAAAAGAGAGAATCCACTTGAGAGGTAGAGGAGGTAATATGAGATTAATTGAGCAGTTGGGGTAATGAAAATACAGAGTTACTGTAGGATGTTAGTTATTATTTTGACTTAGAATATAAAATCTGAGTAAAAAGTAGATTTGGACTTCAGAGGGAGACACTTCTCTAGGGATCTTCTACTTGAGGCAAGATTATAAACTAGCGTCCTTTGGTATAATTTTATGCTATTTTGGATGAGTTAGGCCACAAAGCCATATAGAAGGTAAAAACGGAATACAGAGCCATGAAAGAAGACTTATATCATTTTATGACAACTAAAGTTTTTTTTTATTTTCTGTTTAGTCATATGTTTCTTGGTAGGCAACCTTTATTAATCAAACAAAATAAATGAAACTAATTTGTAATCAATCCATATAAATCTCTCTGCATTTAATTTACATATCCTAAAGTACCTAAAACCAAATTTAATTCACAAAGACTTAAGTACTGAATCTTTTTGTTGAAATTTTAATCTCAATTATTTTAATTTATAAAAAAGGTTACTTGATAAAGAACTTGTGGATTAGACAGGCATCTTCTAAAAAATAAAATTATTCTAAATAATTTCATTATTCTAGATCAGGTTAGTTAGAGATTACAAAATTTGAAATATTTAAAAAATAACAAGCTTTACTTAGATATCTATCTGTACCATGATAGGCTTCTTAGGGTAAATTAATTAGTATAGTGATGTTATATTCACTTAAAAAGGATAAATAACTAAAAATTAAATTTTAAAAAAATCTGGCTTATTTCTATCCAAAGACTAATCAAAACATCATCCTCACTAATTTTTTTAAATCACTTTGTATTACTATTTCTAAAAAATTGATTTGAGTAAGATCACTTCCTATCAATTCTTAGTCCTGTTTTATCTATTTTAGATATATATATCCTAATATTCAATAAAATAACATCTTATATACTGGATCATTTCAATAATCTTTGGCTTGTATCAAACTTCTATCAGCTTTTTGTTTCATCTTGTTATCAGATCTGTATTAAATTTCCCTGGTGTTTATTGGTCTAAACCACTTAATTTCATTATCAATCTCAATTGATTTGTTTTAGCTTTTTAAACCCTTATTACACATCTAACAATTATTAATAACACAGTTTGCTTTTCCCTAGTAGCCTTGTGGGCTTCCCACTATAAAATGGGTTGTCCAGTATAGAATAAAGTTGGACTACAGACTGGAGAATTGATAACTATTTGGATGGTTTGATTAGCCATAATTTAATTTCTGACTATCAGTATAGTTATTGATTAACCACACATTATAATTAAGATTACTAAGTAATTATTATAAATGATGGATAATTGACATGTTTCTAAATTTAATTAGCTAAAACATACAATGTATAATAATTTAATTTTCAACTAATAAAAGCAACACATGACCATTAAATATAAAAAAAGATTATAATATATATGCCAATTAAATCAGATTTACTAAGTATAAAACTAGGATCAGACAACTTACATTAATAAGTACCCATATATATCAATTAACAAGTAAATATAAAATTGTCTTAATTTAAAAGACTGTTTCTAACTAGAGTAATCATCAACAAATATCTATGAGATTGATTGACTTACACACTAGATAGTTAATTTTAGTGATTAATTGTAGTTATTGAGATAAATAATAGACAAGTTTTTTAATATTAATGTATCACTAGCTAACAACTATCTATATCTCAGACTAAGTTATTTGATTCTCCAATCTAGGCCATCATACATCACACTACTGTTATTAAAGACCTTTGATATAGCAATCTATCACTTATAATATATAATTAAGAGAGTCCTAAAGTAGTTTAATCATAAATTAGGAAATTCAACTTGTATTATATGTAGTTAGCTTTACATGACCCAATGATTACTATGGTATATTACTACTAGGACAAGGGTACTTAGAAATACAGAACAGTATCCTAAATACTATCTAAAAGAACTATTTTACCATCTCTTCAGGTATATAAACAATAGATTTTTTTGTCTAAATAAGATGTAATGTTACCTTATAAGATATAACTATTTCTTATTCATATTTAAATATTGTCACCATCATACCAGGTTATTGTCATGACAGGTTTTGCTGTCCTACCCAATTTCCAGTTTGGATCCGTCTTCCAAATCCAACCTTCATCAACTGTTATAATCTTTTTTTTAACCACAAGTTTTTTTGACCCTTCCTATCCTATTAAATATACCCTAGACCCATACAACCCAAGTTTTTTTTCTCTGTCCTCGTTTTCTTTTTTTTTTTTTTGGCCCAAGTTTTTAGAGTTTTTTATCTTGTGTTTTATGTTTTTCTTTCACAAATTCTTCAGTTTTTGGCTATTTCCAAAGGTTCAAAAATACCACTCTGACCCAAAGCTGGGGATCAAACCCGCAACCAAGGTGACCAGTTCCAGCTTGCGCTGTTACCAGTATACCACCAAGGCTGAAACACAAATAGGAAAA
>CAOJZF010000489.1:0-12906 GCA_948465475.1 Thalpophila matura
AGTTATGCGAAATACATATTCTTTTGGTACTATTTGATTAACATCTTTGGGCATATCTTCAGCTGAGTTCCCCTGGTCTTCAGGATCACTGTGGTGTCCACGTTATCATTGGGTACTTCCTCTTTAAGTCTTTGGCCAGGGCCAAAACTTTTGATCTCTTGATTTCATTTTTTAGATATTGGGTCTTCTTTTAAGGCTCTTTTCTCACTGGTCTTCTTATGAAGCTTAGTTGCTAAATTACCTAAAGAAAGACTGAGTTTCAAAGATCATTTCCTTTATAGAAACTTTCTGTTGATCCTTTATTTGCTGAGACTTTTTCCTATAGAAATTTGAATGTCATTCTTTATTAGCTTGATCTTCAGATCCTCCTATCAAAACATATTCTAAAACTACTTCTTCCTATAACAACTTGATAACTTAAACAGTTGACGTCACTTGCCCTTAGAAATCTTCTTATATTTCTATATTTGGTTAGTAATGATAATATCTTACTTTCTCTTATTAAACTCTTTTTGGAAATTCTTATAGTGACTTCATAGATACTTTGTGCTCTGTACAACTCATCTTCACTGCTCATACTTGGCATGAGTGTTCTTCTTTCTTGCTGCTCTGATTCTTCTTAAGACATCTTAGCCTAATACCTTAGTTGATTCCATGCTCAATGGCATTAAGATCCAGACTAATAATCTGATTGCCTTGATTTCTTGCTACATCTCGTGTTCCGCATGTACCAGGCTAGTATCTCAGTACATAGTTCTTCTTTAGCTAAGATCTGACTCATATTATGACATCAAGGTCTACTGCCTTGCTCGATTTAGTGCTATCATCTATATAAGTTCCGTGCCAGATATCTGTGTCCCATATACTTAATCACCTTACTAGGACTACTATTCTTTGTCCAATATGTCTAAATATCAGACCTACTACACTATTGTGAGCTTCAAGGGTGGTTTTATGAGCTTCCCTATCTGCTCTATATTTTTCTTAGCTAGTTGTGCTCCTTTCTCCAAGGCTACTTCACCAGAGGAGTCCTTATCAGGGTCCTCAGAGTAGCAAAAAAGGAGCAATTGGTGATTTTGGAGACATGTCTAATGTCACCAACACTTGGATCAGCAACACTTTCTGAGTCAGTACTGCGCCCCTCAGCAGTATTCTAAGAGGCAACAGCCTTCTCCTTAAGAATCTTGAGATTAGGCCCTTTGAACTTCTTTAAAGAGGGTTGGTAGGTAGAAGCCTTTGAATTGGCCTTTCTACCAGTGCTTTTAGTTTAGGTTCTTTTTAGAGGTATTTTACTAGAAATTGAGTAATGATTAGTAAGATTTATTGTAGGAAAATAAAAATTTTAAACTTAAAAAAAAAAGGATAAACTATAGAAAAGTAACTAAAATTACCACAAATAATATAAAATAGATAGAAACTTGTTATCTAAATCCAAGATATTAGCAAACAATATTTAGTACACATAAAACACTAAGTTTTAATAGTGTGTTGTAGCCTTAACCATAATGGACACCCTAAGTTGTAAACTTTTTCTAACAACAATTGGCAAACCGTATTCTATTGTAAAATTAAGCTATACCAAATAATAAACTAAATAAGACACTAAAAGAGAGCCATGAACATTTAAATCATTTTAGAAAATATGTGAACACATAAGCTCACAAGCTATCAAGTTCAAATAACTTCTGATTTGTTACTAAAAATTAGTAGCTATAATCGTTTTTGCTACATAACCACTTGATCAAATATAAATTGATATAAAACACAATAACAGATCACATATAAGACCTTGGCCACTTTAGGGATTTCGAGATTGAAATTAAGCAAGAGCACCATCAGGGTGTCTTATTTATTAATTGATCTGGTAGTGAATTTTTGAGTTGTTGTTGAAAAAAGGGGAAGAAATATATAAGCTTAATACCCAATAAAATATTGTTTTAATAAGTGTTAAAGCTGGTTCTTGTAAAAAAATTCTTGATTTCAGTAGATTTTTAAAGTGCAGGAGTCTGAGAGGTGACATTGGTTTTGATATATGAATTGCGGCTAATTAAGTCTATTTAATTAATGAGAAATTTAATTTGACAAAATTTACAAATCATAAAATAAAAATTGGTTATTCTTAAAAGGTGTCATAACTATTAGTTAAACTCTTTTACTATTGGCTTAGAGTTAATTATATTTAGTTTATAATTTCAAAAACTTGTTTGATCCCAAAGTGATTTACCTAAATTAATAGAATAAATAATTTTCTATTATGTTAATTATTATAATTAGTCATTTCTCTAATATGAATTCTTTATTAAGCTCAATTAAAAAAAATAGAAAAAATCTGAATAATTATTGTTGTTCATAAAATATACAGTATAGTTGTTATACTCTGATATTAAGTATTACAAATTTGGTCTTCTGAGATTTCAATATTTTTTTATCAGGTTTTTTGATAAAATGCACTTAGACAATTAAAATATTTATTCAAGTACTTTAACTAACTTTAAAATACTAGTTTGAGATTTGCACTCCAATATATTGTTATATTTTTAAGTTAAAATTAATAACACTAAAGTTAATAAAAATATCCAAACTATTTATTATAATGGAACCAATATCTTGGATATGTTCTGAGATATTGGTTCCAATATTGGTAATACAAGATATTGGTCTATCCCAGTATTATTCAAGAGCAGCTACTGGAAGAGAAAACTGTATAAATTAACATCTGTTTTAGGGGAAAAAGCTAGGGTTTATGTAGCTAAAACGGATAATAATCTAAGACTTAAAGTATAAGTGAGGTACTGGTTGAAGTCCTAAATGCCCTAGTCCTGATATTACTATATCATAGTAAGTTACAAAGCACATAATAGTTTGCTTACTATTATGCAGCCTTAAGAAGTTTGTGTTTAGGTATAATACTATATCAGGATACTTTCAGAAATAATCCATCTCATGTACTTGTCATTGTCTCTTAATTTTGTCAGGAATATATTGTGGGTAAGTGTTGGCTTAGACTCAAGATATAATCATCCCATTAGTTAAAGCAAGTTCTTGCCAAGAATTTAGATATAAGTTGGGTCTCATAAAGAATTAATATTAACAATGATAATTGTCTAGTACTTGCTTGTTTTGAAATTTTTAAAGATCTGGTTGAAGGAGCCCTTCTTATTAGGCTTGTTTTTATCATTTTGCTCTATCATGGGTCCATTTAATTGTCTGTTGAGAATAATTCTTTGGCCATGTACTTAATGAGTTTGTTGCTTTTAAAAATTTATTAAAATAGAAAGAACTTACTAGTATTTAATGAGAATATATATCTAGAATAAATAATTCTTAGTAATTTTAGAATACCATTATGATAATTAAGTCTAATTGTCAAGGATCTGTCTACTATTGAATGTTTGTTGATATTGATTGTTTTAAAGGGGTCAACTAATTTAATGAATCAGTAATTAAATTATTTAATTCTTTAGTAATAATGGGACAAAGGAATGATATGTTGCCTTTGTCTAAGATATTATACTATCTAATACTATGTTATATTACTAGTTGTAGTCTCAGATAAGAATATAATATGAAAAATATCACAAGTGTATAATGTGAATATTTCACAAAAGGATAGATTAATTTTCCATAAATTAACAGGTAAACTAAGATAATCAAAAATTATAAGATTATAGGTTATAATTTATTTCATCCTCAGAAAGTTCTAAGTTGCTTTGGAGCTATTTAAACTAGCTAAATTTTCTAAGTTATATATTAATTTATAAGAAAAATTTAAAGTTCACATCTCTTTATTCAAATTTAATATGATTCTCTAAATACATTAGTAAGAGTGATATTCATTACTTAGAGTTCTGTAACTAGTTTTCATGATAGATAAACATTTTTAAAAGACGTGTATAGTACTTCTGTGATGATTTTAAAACATCATCTATTCCCTACTTTCATCTGAGCTAGTTTTTATCCCTCATCAGGTATGAAGGGGTATTGGTCTTTTTCAGGGTTTTTAGGAGTATATATTTTACTTTTTTTCTGATAAGTGAAAGACTTAAAGATATAGTTGGTCCTAGTTTTAAATCAAATTATCTTAGAGATATTCTAAAAAGTTAATTAATAGTTACTTAGAAAGATTTTTGGACAAAACAAAAGAATACAATAGTAATTAGACTTGAGACATTAAAATTGTAAAAGTTAATAAAAACTATAAAAAATATTTGGGGAAAAGATTATAGTATGTTGAAATAAAGATTAAAAAAAGGATAAGATTTGAAATTTCTATAATATACAAGTACTAAAATATAGATTGTATTATAATGAAGCTCAAGAATTAAGATCAAGGTAAAGATAATCTGGTATAAAAAAACTACCAAGTACTACTACTATGCTGTTGCTTTAGTTTATCAGAGAGCCTATATTTAAACCAAAAACTCTTATAGATTTCTTAAATATTAAAAATCATCTAGTATTGTGCTGCTAGCATTAAAACATAGTGTGTCTATACACAAGCTACTCTTGTGCCTATTTACATAGATTATAATCAGCCTATGTGACATTAATTAGTAGTATATGATGGCTTAGACATAGGTAAAATTAAGCCTTTGTTTAAATTACTAACAATTTAAAAATATAACTAATTTGATACAATATATATTTAATCCATTAATAGAGGCCAATACTTGCCAAAAATCCACGTGCAGACAGATCCTTAATAAGAACCCTCAATTAAATTAATTGGCTTGGTCAAAATGACACTAAGAATTTTAAAAATTATTTATAATATGATTATCATTCTAACTAAAGGCAATTAATCCAATCCTATTTTACTAATAAATCTTTATAGAATGATGGATTTGACAAGAACGTGGCTAAAGACCTATTCTTAAAACCTATAATATAAAATAATACTAATTCAGATAAGAAATCCTTCAACTAAATCTCAATAAATTACCATTACAAGCACAAACTTAGCAAGGAAACTTAACAATTACAATCCTTGACAAGACCAGACTTTTATTCTGATTTTTGACAAGAACTCCCTCCTATTTACTAAGATAACTATAACTTAAGTTTAGGCTATATATTATCAACAATTATCATTCCAGACAAACCTAAGATGATGATTAAAGTAACTATGATGAACTGTTCCTTTAAGTATTATCAACAAGATTAAACCTAAACATAAAATACTCAAGACTGGTTAAAATCAATATAATGATAAGATGATATGACGATTTCTATGTTATAGTTCTACCAGGACTTGGGAACTTAGGATTTTACCCAGTACCTAATCAATATTTTAAAGCTTAGATTCCCATTTACTTCATATATAGACCCCCATCTTTTCCCCAAAGTAAACATACAATTCCTCTCTTATCTAATGCCTTTGCTGCTCTTAAAACTTACTTCTTTTACTAGATTTAAGTATTGACTTAAGGAATTACATAAAACATACAAGGAATCTTCTAGCTAGAACTAGCTTAATAAGAAATTACCATAGAAGAAGAACCTAGGTAATAGTCTCCATACTAGTGGCCACCTCCAGACCTTACCTGCAAGCTAGAATCTCTTTGGAAGTTATACACATGAAAAATGGGGAAATGTGTTTACAATGGTACTAGTACATTACTATAGGTGTTTTGAGATAGAAGGAAAATGCTTTTATTCAAATAACAAAAAAAAAGAAAGAAGAAGAAAGTTTTATTGATAATCAATAGATCAAGGGAATAATAAAAAAGAAAATAGTTCTCAAATTGGTAGATAGATCCATCAATCTGAAATTGAGGACGTACAGAAATTCAAACTTGAGTTGAAAGGGACAAAAAACAAGGCAGAGACATGCCTTACAACACACTTTTCCCTAAAAAGAATTTTGTAAGAATTAACTTTGCCTTGGAATGGAGTCCTTAGTCCTGGCCTGGTACCGTTTGAAAAGGTTTTTGGGGATTGGTTTGTTGGTCTCCTGTTGATTTAGTCTTCTTTTGTATAAGTTTAACAGATATAAATGGAGTTTAAATTGCTTACTTCTGTGGTCTTGTATGGTACACACATTGAAATTTTAATTTGCCTTGATGACAACATAGTGACCAGTCTTACTGGGTTGTAGTTTTAAGGTATCCAGATCAAGATCTAAATTTTTTCCAAAATCTTTTAGTGGCTGGTTGATAGGATACCTTGTTCCTTGATTATCTTTGCTTCTTTTTTTGTGGATTTAGATTGGATGTCACAGTGTTGATGAGTCTTTTAGTCTTTACAAGAAATTGTCTTAGTGTATTAGGTCTAGGTTTATGAGATAAGATTAAGATAATAGGAAGATAGCAGATCAGGTAAGGTGCTTATTCAAGAAGTAAATGGATGTGAAGTTGTAGTCCTGATAGAAACTAAAGTACTGACCATCTGCCATCTAAGAGAGTTTGAAATGAAGAACTCTGATCTGCTTGAAACATAGCAGGGATTCCGTTTGGACATAAGTTCAAGGTGACTGGCCAACACCAAAGGTGATATGTTTACAAGGCTTATGGTCATAAAGAGATATCCTTATAACAAATGGGAAGGGAAGATAGACTGATCATATATACTTCAGGGATATGCTTGAGAGAAGCTAGTCTTGATATGTAGATTTAGCAGGAGTTCAAGTCTGAGGGGCATATGAGATGCCAGAGACATATGAGATGTCTGAAGCATATGAGATGATTATGAAAAACAAAGAAAACATAGAAGAGTATGAAAGCAAGATTTTGATGCTTCAGAAAACAAGATTGACTAAGGTGACAGGACAAGATGCCTTGATAAGAATCATAGCAGCAGAAAAGAAAAACACTAATACCAAATATGAGCAATGAAGATGAGTTGTACAGAGCACAGATAATTTATGAAGTTACTATATAGATTTCCAAAAAGAGCTTAATAGGAAAAAGTAAGATATTATTATATATGACCATATATATAAAGATAGGAATAACTTCAAGGGAAAGTGACGTCACTTAATCTCGTTATCAAGTTGGCATATGAAGAAGTAGTTTTAGAATAGTTTTTAATAGGAGGATCTGAGTTTCAATTCAATCAATAATGACATTCAAACTTCTATAGGAAAAAGGCGCAGAAAATAAATATTAATGGGAAGTTTCATAATAGAAAATGATATCTAACACTCACTCTATCTCTAGATTTTTTTTGACATAGCTTTATAAGCAAACCAATGAGAAAAGAGCCTTGAAAGAAAACCCAACATCTAAAAAAGGAAATTAAGAGGTCAAAAGAGTTTGGCATTAGCCAAAGACTATAAGAGAAAATTCCTAATGATGACGTGAACACCATAGTGATTCTGAAGACCAGGGGAACTCACCAGAAGATATATTTAGATATGGTAATTAAAAGAGTACCAAAAGAAGCTAGATTTCGCATAATTAATGAAAAGACCAGAAACCAATTAATGAGGATATGATAATTGAAAGAGGTCAAACCAAGCCCAGAGAACCGTATTTAGGACAGGACTTATAAAAATGAAGGATAGTAGCCATATTGACCCCAAAAAAGTTTTAAAAATAATGCCAAATAAAGTATTTATATATACACAACTCATAGGGAAACAAAACATAGTTAGTTTATAAATTTGTCTTTTAGTAACATTAGGTTAGTTCTTAAAGAGGATGATATGTCCAAGGGCATCCTAGCAAATGTCTTTCAAGGGTAGATGAGGGCAGTCAACCAGAATGTCAAGAACATTTGTGAAATCATGGAAGAAGAGAGATAATCCGTTGTATCATAAACAATAATTATAGGCACATAACAACAGCAAGTTAGGAAAAGGTGTAAGAAGCAATCAAGAAGATCTATGAGATTTTAGAGGAGCTCCCCACACTTAGATTTGACTAGCTTGAGACCCTTGTATGTTTTGATAGTCTTGAGTTGGGACCTTAATACCATTTCAAAGAGGGAGAACTTGATGTCTCATTCTACTCAAGATCAGATAACCATTAAGGCGGTAGGGAGCTTTTGTGGCCAATAGGATTAAATGTAGTACAAAACTTATATAGTGTTCACAACAAGGCATTGGTTAAACAATCTATTTTTTCATTACCTTGAGTGTGATAGAGAGTAGTTGGGAGATGGAGATTTTTTCCTTTAAAGTAGAGTTTCATGTCATTAGATACAAACTCTCTGCCACAATTGGTTATGATCTATTTAGAAGTACAAATTTGTCTGTGATCTCTTGTCCAGTGAGCCATTATATGGCCAAATTATTGTAGTGTTTGACAGCTTGAGTTACAGTCCACCAGGAACAGAAGCCAGTAACTGTGATGCTAAAATTAGAGCCTGAGTCGTTAGCAGGAATAGGCCCTATGTCATCTATAGACTATTGATTAAAGTGCGCTTCTTCTACTTGTGGAATTACAGATTTGCTAGGCGCAGCTATAACTCTAAGCTTCTCAATGTCTTACATTAACCAAGAGTATCCTGAATGTCTTTTGATATATTGGGCCACCACATAAAAGATATCTAGGAGACCATGAGGTTTTGTGATTGGGTGTGACCCATGTCTTAGTGGTATTGGAGGGTGGTTTCAATCCGTTGGGACACCAGTACATAGGGTATCCAGTTCTTTTCATAGTTTTGATATACAACATTGCCATTATCTACCCTAAAGTTAGTTCTCTATTTTTTTAGTTTCTCTAAGGTTTTGGCTGAAATGTTTTCTGGTTTCACTCCCTTGACTTTGTGAGCATAGTATTTTGGCCATTTGGGTTCAAGGCCTCTATTAGCTTGTTTGTTATGGATGTAAGTTCTTGATAGAGGGTTAGCCTATAGAGTTTTTGTCCAGGGCAGTAATGGAGGGTCAGGCTGTAGCTCCCAAGTTTCTCCATCCATTTCAATTGTCTCCTTGTGATTTTGAATTGAGTTTAAAAACTCCAGAGACTTGTTGTCAGTGAGGACTTAGATCTTTTTAACTTTATCTAGATAGCAATGCTATTTTACAATGGAATGCAAAATTGCTAATAGTTTTTATTGTGGACTGAGTGCCCTTTTTTAAATGATTTGAGTATCCAAGACTTGTAAGCTACTGTTTTGAAACCATATTTTTTCTTGAGTTTGAAGAACTGCACCAATCTCTTTGCCTGAAGCATCTATTTTAAGTTGATTTTCCTGATCTGGATCAGGATATTGAAGTATTGAAGCGGTGGTTGATTTTCCCACAAGGCAACAAAACTGCTCTCACTCTGGTGCCCATATAAATGGCACACTTAATTGCAATTAAAGGGAAATTGGAGCTGTAATATTGGAACAGTGACAAATAAACCTCCAAACATACGCTATCAGCCCCAGGAATGAACAAAGTTGTTTTTGACATGTGGTTTTTGGTAGTTTATAAATGACTTTTAATCTTATTAAGATTGGCTAATATACTTGGGTTGCTGATTGTTTGACATAGGAAAGTGAGTGAGCCTTTGAAGAACTTGCATTTGATAGGTATAGAATATAAATTATTGTATTGCAAAATGTTAGATATCTATTTTAACTAGTTAAGTTTTGTTCTTTGTTCTTACTTCAGACAATGCTGTTGTCAAGTTAGATGACAACAGATCTAAGTTTCTCAAGTAAAATAGAGTTTATAATTGTTGCAAAGGTTAAGAGTGTGTTGGTGATTCTAAAGTTCATAACAAGACTTTAGAAGGACCCATACTTGCTTCTAAATGCCAATTTAGGGATGCCTTCTTACTAAATGCAAATCTGGTTGTAACCAGCTGTTAATTAAATATCAAGAAGATCTTGGATCCTACCAATCAATCTAACAGTTTATCAATTGGTGGAAGTGGGTTCCTGTTCTTGATGGTGACAGCATTGAGAGCCCAGTAATTGGTTACCAGCCAAAGACTGCAGTCCTTTTTCTGGGCATAGAACACAGCTGCTCCCTAAGGTGCTCATGAGGGTCAGATAAATCCTTACTCAAAAATTTGTTGGATTGTGCCTTGAGGGCCTCATCTTTATTTGGGGTGAGTTTTCTTGTGCAAACTGCCCAATACAATTACTAATAATATGTTTTATTTTGTATTTTAAGAGGATTGTAGTTTCAAATTGAGAAAATTGAGATTTTAAAAAGCTAAACTTTAAATTAGTAAAAGAATTTTAAGTCTGCATTATGTGGCAATGAAATATCTTACTGTGAAAAAAAGCACAGTGCAATAATGCCTGATGCAAAAAGATAGATTTTGCATTAGGAAGTATTACACTGTGTTTTTTGCACAAGCAAACTCCCCCTTCTTTAGGGGTAAGCCAATAGATTAATGAAGGATTGGGAATGGTTCCCAGGAGTTCAATCTAGTGCTTAATTGGTTGAGACGGGGGTATTACATCAAGACTGTCCTCAAACATGTGCTGGAATTTACAGAGGATAAGTCTTACTTAAAGATATTTATGTTCTTGGATGGAAAAATTATAAAATTAGACACAATAAATTCACATTTTTCCCAGTCCATCTCACCATCCTCTTTTACTTTTGCAACCTAAAGAAACATAGTCTTTAACAAGTGATACATCTCATCTAGTATACATTAAAGTTGATCCCTTCTCTTCTGACTTATAGAGCAGATTTCTCGTTGTTAATTTTAGTTTTCAACTGGCATAGCCAGGCCAGTTCTGTAGTTATGTTGACGTTAAGATTGGGACAGACTAGACCACCAATCATAGCAGTTTGAATCCCCAAATTAATGGAGACAGGTTCCACTTGCTTGTCAACAGTGACTTGTGAATTATATGAAAAATTAATGTTCTAATACAAGAATGAACTTGTTGCAGGTTAGGACCTTTCACAAAATCTAACAACAGCAAGGATATTTTACACCAGTGTTTAACAAAAATATATGGGAGTAGTTTCTAAAGGTAAAAGGGCAAACTATTAAATCATATCTATTGTTAAAAAGGAAGCATTAGTGGTTGGGGTGGCAGTGATGTCTAGATCTTGTACCAGGCCTACATGGTCAAATTGGGCAGACTTTTGGCCTCCCTGTCTTTCCCAAGTCTTGGGAGCTGACAAGTTTTTTCTAAAAACCTCCCTTTTATTTTTTATTGTTAAAATTCTCACCCTTGAACTCTTTTTAAGGAACAGAGAAATTTTTTGCAGTGAGATTCTTTTTCTTGGCCTTTTGAGACTTGCAGTATGTATCTTCAAGGGTGGTGCAGTCTTTGTACCAAATATACTTAATGACATGGTACAAATTATCTTTAAAAAGACATGTCTGACCATTCCTTTGTTGGTTTTCACATTTTATTGGGCTAGAGATTAAAGCTGTTAATGTTCATAGGCATACTTGTCAATAGTTCTTGTTTTATTAAGATTGTCTCACATACAAGCAATCACAAGTTTGGTGTGACACTTACCAAAGCAAATTAGAATCTTCACCTTAAATCATTTTATTCTTGTGTGGAAGATTTTTTAACAAAACCATTGATCCAGTCAGAGGCCAGGTCCTCAAGAACATTGGCACATTTTAAAACCAGAAGTTCTTTGGAACTTGGTTCAGGATCAGCTGGGACTCAATGGTCTTCAACCAGGAATGTATATTATCCAGTCCTTGCTTTAAAGACTGGTAGTTTAACCTTAGTGCCTACCATTAGAACTTCTTTGGGGCGGATGAATACTTCTGCCAGACCAAGCCCCTTCTAAAAGTTTAAAGGGATAAATTGGCTATAGAGGATAACTTGTCCTTCTGGCACCGCCTGTCCTACAGTGTACTTAGGGAATCAATTGTTGAAATTGTACCAACAAGACATTTTTGATGGTTTTAATTAGATTAATTTAAGTTTTTAGAGATGATTTTGTTAGCTGAAGATGTTTTTTGGAGAGAACCTTCTGCTGCTACCAGTGTTGTTCTGCCAATCTTGGAAGCGTGGAAAATGGGTAAATGTGTTTACAATGGTATTAGCAAGTCACAATAGGTGATTATGATAACAAGAAAAGGCTTTTATTAAAGATAATATCCAAAAAAAGAAGAAAATTACTATATCAAGAATCAATAGATAAGGGAATGAGAAGGGAGAAATATCTATTAAATTGGTAGATGGATTCAGTGATCTAGAATAAAGGGCGGACAGAGGTTTCATCTTGAGTTGGAAAAAAAAATGAGGCAGAGACGTGCATTACAACGCTGGAGTAATTTTTTCTTTAAAGAGAGAAAATAAAAGTGAATTTTCTATTGGACATGATGCTTTACATATTGGGTTATTGATTAAAAAAATTTTGCTAGAAAAATTCTACTTTAGTTATTTTTGCATCAGAAAGTCTTAGTTTTGGGAACCTTGATAAAAATATAGTATCAAACTTAATTAATTGAATAATTATTCATGCTTATTATAAAAATTTACTAATTAGATTGATGTTTAGATTTTAAGATCATGTTGTCTTATCTATATAGTCTCATTTACTATTAGCTTTTGGTCTACTTTATATAATAAGATAAATAAAAGCTAATTTAAGTTTAATCAAATTATTAAGACTTATTAAGATATCATTTTTAACTCTTCAGCAATACTAGATATTGTTACCTGATATCAAAAATATAAGCCCAGACTAAAAAATATAGTATTTAACTAAGGTAGATGTTGCTGAATATATCAGCATGTTATTATTAATTTTCTTCCTCTGTTAACAAAGTTTAGCACTTTTAAGATCTTAAAACCTTATTCTCATTATATTTATTAATAATTTGTTTATAGACTTTGATTTATTTAGTCAATTAAAATTCTATAATAAACAAATTATCTACAAAATTTAACTTTTAGAATTAGGTTCTGATATACAACTATATCTTAACAATATACAATAATAGTATAAATTTATAACTGTTAATAATGATATCATAATCAATATTTAAACATAAGATTAATCTAGATATCTACAATATTGCTTCCTATATCTGG
>CAOJZF010000490.1:0-33010 GCA_948465475.1 Thalpophila matura
AAAAGCAAAAAATAAAAAAAAAGTTCTCTATCATCATTCACATTATGAGGCAAAAAAAGTATAAAACTAGCAAACTAGATTAGCACAAATTTTATAAAATGATCATGTCCTTTACCAAAAGTTTATTTATTTAGCACCAATTTTTGTTTCCAAAAATATCTTATGTGTATAGATAGTACATAAAATCCGGAATATGAAAACACTTATAGTCTACTAATCAATCATTTGATTTTAGTAACTAATTTCTGTGCACCTCCTGATCTGTTATTAAATAAGTATGTACTAAGATTCATTTACTGTTACACCATTTGCTATAATCTGATTGTGTAATTAATGGCAATAAGACTCTATAAATCTATAATTATCATCAGGACAAAGGTCAACTAAGATAATCATCCCATAAATTTAATTGAAAAAAACTTATAAACTAGTAAAAAAATAATTGTTCAGATCTATACTACTCACTAGGAGAAAGTTTGGTGCAGCTAGCCATATTAAAATCTACTAAATAAATCAGCCTATTAACTACTAATAATTTTATTCTCCAATTGGTGATTATCATTATACTGAAGATTAGCACAGCCAATTACCCTATCAACTAGCCAACAAGCTGCTGCCCTCTTCTCAAGGCAGTAAATTATATTTTTGAATGATTGTTTATCTCACTTGAATTACAAACAAAAATTTAAGTTGGTCAAAGGAAGATAGTACTATTCTTAAATAATTATAAAAAACTATTATCTTCCTCAAACTTTTAGATTGGAAATTTCTAAATCAATTGTTTTAAATAGAAGGTAACTAAAGTTTTGGTCAGGACCTAAATATCAATATGAATTTAGAGATCTACTAAGGTATTTACTATAATAAATTATCTTCTATATTATGTAGAAGTACTTCTTTATCTTTGAAGGTATTATACTCTCTATATAAATATCTTTGAAATAATAAAGTCTCTATACATCGTTAAAAAATTGATTTTTCTGACCTCTAAAGCCATAATAGATTATAGAAATAACTTTTTTCAGTATCCTTAAATTTATAATCTCCAAGAAAGACCTTTATAACCACTTCTATGATATTTAAAAATGATATATCTAGGCAGAAGGTATTGAAGAAATTCAATCAGTTAACTAACAGGTATTTTATCATATTTTCAACTACTAAAAGTTTTTGGATATGTGGAGAACTTGGGATTGACAAGCTTGGAGGTAAAGATTATTAAGTAACTCCTGGTTCCTATTATAATGAGGGAAGATTTATATAGGTATGGGTGGACATGATGAAGGGATCAATCATTAAGAATATTAGGGTAGGAAGCAGATTCAGAGGGGAAGGCACCTAGGCATACAAATTTAAAAAGGGTCAAAAGGCAATATAATCAATCTAAGGATAGCGTCTAGGACTCTATTATTCCTGTGGTTAGATTTAAGAATTTTATATAAGAGAGAAACGGTTATAAAGATAAGCAAGAAGTTTCTTGTGGTAAAAGACAAAAGTTCTGATGATCCTAGGACTAGATTATCAGGGGATGGATTGTTATTGCTAGATAATATAGCAGATACCAGATGAGGCCTAATAAGAAAGGTATTGAGTAAAAACGCACTATTACCAATCTATAGGGGGCCAGGAGGTGACTAATTGATAAGAGTGATGGGTGGAGGTCAATGGGGAGAAAATCATAGTTCAGTAATGATCCAATTATCTAGATGAATAGGTTGGGAAATGCTGTCTAAGTAGAGAAGAGAATACTAAAGTAGAAAAGGTATAGTATCAACAAGAGTAATAAGAAAAAACAATCTAACAGGAAGTGTTGCAACCCTCTAAACAAGCAGCCAATGGGCCCAGAACAAGTAGCAAAACCTATCACTGACCCCATTGTGCAAGACATAAGGGCAACCAACAGGACCAAAAAACCCAAAAGACTAGCAGGACAGCAAGAGTCCTATTTTAGAATTCAAGTCACAGAAGAACTCTACAAGGATTAAATTCTGTGGAATTCAATATCCAAGTCTCAAGTGCAAGATAATGAGTCTTTTCACCCCATTTATTCTCATCCTAATTTTAAATTATAGCTTGTTTAAACAAGACTTGTTAGCTCATTTTACAGAACCTCTCAGAATAATAATTATTATTTATAACAATGTCTCCTAGATCTAATTATAGTGATCTTACTGGTCACTATGCCTTAAAGTTGCTGCCTATTGTGTCACAGAATGTGTTTTAAAAGAGCTATTTAACCCAAGTCTACCTTAGGGCCAAAGGCTCTCTGCAAATAAATCATACCCATGACACTAGAACAGCTCAAGGAGTGCCAGGTATTCCTCAGCGGTCATCAAGACCAAATGGCTACCCTAGAGGAGGTTTCCTTTCCTTGGCTATTAGCCAAGTGTCCACAATGGTCAGGAAAGTCTCCAACATTTAGGCCACAATGCAGGGATGCTTATAAAAGTTCCTGTAGTTGGAGAGATGTGAAAGTAAGTCTGCCTTCAGTGTCTGAGCTGTCCAGAGAGAAAATCTCTAGGGAGTATCAATTTATTGAGAATCTTGGATTAACAACTGATAAAATGAATGATACCACCCAAGTAGCCTCATTAAGACTTTGTGTGGGCCTAAAGTATTCTTGTGGCATACAGACCAAGAATTTGTCATCTAGGAAGATCTTAAAAAGAGTTTCAAATTCAACTGGTGTGAGAAACTAGAGTCCAAATAAGTGTTGGGAAAATTATACAAGGTTAAGCAGAAGAAATTGGACTATATTTGTATATGAGTTTCTCTTTTCGAGGAACTCTGAAGATTTTTTGAATCCATTGCAACCAAGGCAGGGACTATCCAGTTGTTCATGAAGAACATTTAACCATCCCTTTGCTATTAAAACCAAGAGATCAAGCAAAAGGACTTGGTATGGTACAAGTTCTTAAGGAACTATTGATTCTTGATCAAGAAGAACCCCAGGCAATCTACACCCAAAAGGGGTAAAAGAGCTTTGTATACCACACAGCCAAAGGCATGGAGAAGTATGACCATCAAGGAATAAAGAAAGAGATCAAGAGACTGCAGAGTCTCATGGCCCAAGGGCAAGGTTCAACCAAGAAGAAAAAGGTCAAGGCCCTAACCAGAGTACGGTGTTTTGAGTGTAACAAGAATGTGCGCTTTGCTGAAAATTGCTTTAATAGACAGTCTAACAAGCAAGACTTGTCTACTGATGAATTAGGAAGAGACAGCCAGGAGTAGACAAAGGGACGTCTGCTCCTGGATCCATTGATCCTAAAAACGTAGCTCTTAACCTCAAAAATTAATTAAAGATTACAATGAGGAGAGAAACCCTCCATCACCAAGGAGGCTCTTCTGGAGCCCCAGCTGCAGATGAATTGGGATGTGTTCATTGCACTCCCATCTGATCAATATGAAAAGCTGGACAAAAAAAAAATACTTTGACCAAAAAGCCTTTGCAAATAATTAAACCTTGCTTGTAAGATAAAAGGATTCAAGCAGTCTGATAAAAAACGTACCAACAGTACCTATGAAGTTATCCAATAAAGTAGTCTTGTCCATCATAAATATTGGAAGCCCCAGTATAGCCATTTCACAAGGCTATTTTGACCAGTTAAACCTCACAGAAAATGGCAAGGCGATATTAACTTTTTTATTGGTCACCAATACAGTGATGGCACCCCATAAGGTGTTCTATAATATTTAATATACAAGTGGGAAAAAGTGTAGCTAGACTTCCTGCAATTGTAGCCAATGGTCTACAATTTGATCTACTCTTAGTAGTGAAATAAATTGCTATGGCCAAGGCTCATATTGGCGTCAACTAGAAGGTGTTGTCAATCAATGGGGAAATTATTCAGATGAAAGTCCTGCAAAACACAGTCAGTAAATTGTGCCAAAATGTTACAAAAGTATGCTCCCAATAGCGTGTAACTCTGAGAGGAGGTGAAGCCAGAACGTTCTTATTATATCACAAGAACACACAAGAGGATGACATGTACCTGTTTATCTTGGCACTAGTTAAGATCTAGAGTGACATTATGGTCACTTTTAAATCAGATGGAATAGTGGACACATTGTCCCTGCTAAAACTATCACACAACCCCCTCACCATCCAGAAGGGACAGCACCTAGGGGGGTTTAGATCCTTCTATTAATACCAATGTTTTAATAAACTGAATTTTCTGTACTATTTTTACATTTCTTTAATAGTAAGTAGATTAATTTATTTGCCTTAACGTCATGACACTATGGAAACAGTTGTTAGGAAGATAGGCAATTGTGCTTTTCAGAAGCAAATACAATGTAGGTCATAGTAAGGTAAACTACAGTATTCAACTAAATAACAAGCAACCTATGAAAAGCTAAGTTTCAAGATTTTCTTGGGTAGTGCAGGAGGACATTATCAAATAAGTACAAAAGCTTAGGGATGTAGGGTTCATAGAACCCTCTGCAAGCTTATATGCTACACCAATTGTGTGTGAACAAAAAAAGGATAGGCTGCTGAGAGTATGCATTGACTACCAAATGTTAAACTGGCATATAGTAAATGATGACTAACCATTGCACCAGATTGAGGATCATTTTGATGCAATGGAAAAAGAAACTGTGTTCACCACCTTAGGTCTCACTAGGGGGTATCACTAGATGAAGTTTTATTCTGAGTCTAAGGAGATAACTGCCTTTACAACACCATTAGAAAGTTTCAGTGGCTGTTTCTCCTAATGAGAATGAAGAAATTGGGAGCTGTATTCTAAAGGCTAATGGACCATATATTAAAAACACCACAGCCCCAATGTGCAATTTTGTACTTAAATGACATCACCATCTTCAGAAAACAATGTAACAACATGTTAAAAATTTGGAAGCAGTGTTAGAAAGATTAGCACAGGCCAATCTGATGATAAACTTGGATAAGGGTTCCTTTTCACAAAGTGAGGTTCAGGTACTAGGATACATTGTCAGTGAGGATGGCCTTAAGACCAGTCTTACATTGGTAGAAGGGATCCAGAAGAAGGTCTCTCTAACCAACATAATGGAAGTCCAAGGGTTTCTCAGCATGGTCAATTTTGTAGAAAGTTCATTTCAGACTTTAAAGAAATTGCTGAGCCACTGAATGAATTAACCTGGAAAAAGTCCAGAGAGGCTTTCAGCTGGGAAAATTAATAGTAAGGATCTTTTGACAAACTAGAGGAAGTGTTGATAGATAATCCTGTGCTGCAATATCCCAATATGAACAAAGAGTTCAATATTGAGACCAATGCTTCTAAGGTTGGAATAGGTGCAGTTCTATCACAATACTAAAAATAGATGGAGAAGTAGACCATCTACCAGTTTGCATTTTTAAGCCGTACTCTTACCCACACAGAGCATAATTATAGTACCACTGGCTAGGTATGGTTGGCTGTTATATGGGTGGTAAAGTAGTTTAAGTCCTACACTCACACTATACATCTACAATAATAACAAATTATAACGCTCTGATCGCCATAAGTAACAAGACCAATTTAGAAGGAAGGCTGATGAGGGCAGCCAAATATTTGATGCAGTACAATATCACAATCAAATAACGTCCTGAAAATATAACCCAGTGGTAGACTAATTGCACTGAGCAGCCAATATGGTGTTAGAACCCATCCATAAAGGAAAGGAGGACTAGGTAAGGAGAACAGCCAACAAAAAGAGTTGATGGTTTGTCCCCAAACATCAGCAAAAAAAAACTTGTGAAGTTAAGTCAGGAGCAGAGAACAGGGCACTTGAAGCATGCTAACCTAAACTTCATTCCTTAAGAAGATATATTTTTGGAAATTAATGGTCAGTAACTTTAAGCAAATTATTTGAAGTTATTAAACATGTAACTATACAGACCCAGTATTCAGCCATTGTTTGTTAAAACCTAACATAGTAAACTATTTTATTTTAACTAGTATCATTGTATACAGAGCATACTTTATCTCCAGATAGAAAATTTTATTACTTTATGCTAGCTATAGACCACTATACAAAGTGGGTGGAGATGCAAGTTATACCCTCCAAGACTTCCAAGAATATCATAAGATTTATTTGGTAATATTTGGTATTAAGACACAGCTGAACCTTGGTGATTCAAACTGAAAGAGGAAAACCATACATATCATAGTATGCAGATAGATTCCTGGAAGGTTAAGGTATTTAATACAGACTAATAGCACCATACCATCTAGAGAGCAACAGGATGGCTGAACAAACCATCCAGCCCCTAAAAGGGATAATGGAAAAACTGAAGCTGCAGAACAAAAAGGATTGGAAGGATCATGTAAACATGGCGGTTAAAGCATACCATCAAGCACCCCACCAAGCCACTGGGCTCTCACCATCTATAATGATATATAGCAGAGAGGAAAACATGCCAGAAGAAATTCCACATACCAACTACAAATCACACTAGGCCTACTAAACCACCTCAAATCATTTATCAAAAATCTATTGAAGCGTATTAAAAAGTGTGAATGGCCAATCAAAAGTACCCAGAAAAAATGAAAGTATATCACAATTGAACCCATATAAGCAAAAAAGTGGTACCAACATTAACCGTGAGGGTCCTGGTATAGATTAATTTATGCTGTCATATCCCAAACATTAACCTTGGAAAGTTTAAGTGGATTGAACTATATGAGATCATAAAATCATTACCTGGACCATTGGACAAATTAAGTAGTGAACTAGGGGACGTCTCAATATTGTATGAAAGGACCAACCCCAAAATATGAAGCCGTTCAAGGTTGAAACAAGTTAATGTGTCCAATTGAAATCACACTTTTCTTTCTCTATAAGGTTTCTTTCTAGATCTGGCTGCCAGGGACAGCACACATCTGGAGCTAAAAACCCTAAATAAGAGAATACTAGCTAAGACACAAATAGCTAAAAGCCTTGAAGAAATATTGTTGTAACTCCCCCTAACAAGTGGCCAATGGGCCCAGAAAAAACAATAGAACCTATGACCAACCCTATTGTGCAAGACATAAGGGCAACCAACAGTACCAAAGTACCCAAGAGACTAGCGGGACATCAAGAGTTCATTTGAGAACTCAAGTTGCAGAAGAACTCTACAAGGATCAAAGTCTACAGAATTTGATAACTGGATCTCTTGAGTGTAAGATAAAAAAGAGTCCCTTCACCCCCTTCACTCCCATCCCAATTCCCAAATCATAGCTTGCTTGAAATGAAATTTATCAGCTCAGTTTTTCAAACCTCTCAATAACAGTACTTCTAATTGATAATGATGTTTCCCAGATTTAATTATAGTGATCACACTGGTCAGGTCATCCTCAAGTTGCTGTTTATTATGACACAGGATGTGGTTCAAAGAGCCATTCAACCCAAGTTTACCTTGGGGCTAAAGGCTCTCTGAGAATATATCACAACCTTAAACTAAAACAGCTCAAGGCATGCCAGGTATTCCTCAGCGGTCATCAAGAATAAATAACTGCTCTTGAGGGGAATTCCCTCTTTTTGGCTATTGGCTAAGTGTCCACAATAATTGGGAAAGTCTCCAACAGGGATAATTAAAATTTAGTGAAGATCTTAAAGGCATAACAAAGAACTCTGACTGGTAAAATAAATTCTTACTAACTAGATGAAGATAATGAGTTTTTTTAGATTTAGTCAGAATATAAATTGAAAACTAGGAGGAAAGAGAAGGAGACTAAATATAGGCCAGAACTATCAGACATAGGAATCAGAGAGGCTAGGGATAGTCAGGAAACTAAAGGAGAAGAACAATTTTTTACTTGATGAACATTTCTCAGATAATTGTTTAGAGAGTACAAGACCTAGATAGCTAAACATATAGAGAATTATCTGGAGGATTTATAGATAGGAGACTAACTAGATAATTGACTTAAATAGAGAATCTAGCAGGATTATTAAGATTCTTGTATATGAAAATTGGCTAAAGATTTAAGAGAATTAACTTGGAATAAGAATTTTTCAAGTGAATTTTTGCATAACAGGGATACATTATGCCTCTCTTCAATCAATCAAAACTCACCTAACTACCATCAAATAAGTTCCATATGGTCAACCTATAAAAAACACAAAAAAGTTATCAAGGGGGTCCAAATTTTTACCACAGTGACAAAGAGGGAGGAGAGGGTAGGTAGTCAAAGTTAGTTTAAGGGTATTGGGGGATAGTAAAGTTTATCTAGATTCAATTAGGGATCCTTTAATAAAGGTTCAGGTTGAAAAGGGGCGGTAGGTAGAAGAAGATTTCAAGGGTTAAAGCTAGAGGGAGTGGAGGGGATTGAGGGGTAAAAGGGGGGTTAGGTTGAAGTTAGGTGAATTTGGTAGAGGGTTACCATAAAGAGTTTATGAGTATCATGATTGAACTTGGGTAGATCAATTTCTAGAAAACTCATATTAACTCTTATTGACCTACCCTTCTTCCCTCAATTTAAAAACTCCAATATCACCATCCTTTGGTTTTATCAACCCATCAAGTACCACCATCACTTATCTTTATCAGTTTACTTTTCCACCAATCATCAACATGAAATTATAACCCCTCTTTCTTTCTTTTTTTTAAAAAAGAGAAAAACAAAGATACTACTAATGGTAGGATCTAAAAAAGAGGGGGGGATGAAAGTTTTGGTAGTGATCAATGATGATAGAGATTTGGTGAGGGTGGAGAAGTAGAAGAAGAAGTTAGGTAATTGGGGTTTAAATTCTGATAGTAAAGGGGGATGATGGGGATCTTTTTTTTTGGGGAGGGGAGGAGGGGGTAATTATAGTGATAGATGATGAGTAGGTAAATATAAAATTTTGATTATAAACAATCTCTGATCAGATGATAAATTTAGAAAAATTTAGAATTCAATTTTATCTTTAGCTTAGCTAGGTTAGGTTGACAGAAAATTTATACTAGTGAAAGTTTTTTGTTTTTTTGATGGTGGTGGTGGTATTAAGGGGTAGCAATTTCAATATTATCAGGGTTGATACTTTATAAAAACATAAGATGGAAATTTTTTATAAGAGGGATACATCTAAAAAAAATTCTAGGGAGGAAAGGTTGAGATTTATAATTAGGGGGGAGGGGGATGGGGATGATTTTAGTTAATGATCGATTTATTGGTGGTTGTACCATGATAGTGAAAGGTCTAGTTCTTTGATGACCAATTTCATCAAATTTTAGGATCTGAGACCTCTTTCTTTTTTGGTGGGGAGGGGAGGGGTCTATAAAATTTCAGTTGACTATTATCAGTTAATCAATTTGGTTTTCTTGGATAACTTAGTATTGGGTGATATTGATTTGACTATATAGTGGTTTAGAGGTAGGTATGATGGAATTTTCATAATCTTAGTGAGTTAACTGATATATGATCATTAATCAGATTATGATCAAAAGTTGATTGGTTGAGCCTTGAAAATTACGATTTTACACAGGGGTGAAGAGGGGGAGGGGGGGCAGGGGAGTTGGAATTTGAGGATGGAGGGAGGAAGGGGGAGAGATCGGGTGGAGGGGAGTGGGGATTAGGGGAGAGAAGTTGATAGAATGAAGAAGGGATAGGTTAGGAGGGTGACAGAAAGGTAGAAGTTAATAGGTGTTGGCAAGGTAGGGAGTAAGGATGTAGATGATGATGACGGAAAGGTCGTAGTTAATAAAGAGAGGGAGGAGAAGGGGATTTTTTTTTAATGACGTGGCATGGTGTGGGAGGGGGGTTTTATGAGGGGGGGTTTAACAGCCAGTGAGGGGAAGAGCGAGGGAGTGGAGGAAAAAACAGCCAAAAGGGGGAGGGGGAGAGGGTAAGTACGAGTCCACCTTAACCTTTTAGTTATTCTCAGGTCGGAGGGAGCGGACGGTCTGACCGGCCCGCCACATCTCACTCTCCCGGATTTCTTTCAACTCCTCCTCCAACTTCTCACGATAATCAGCTTGAGAGTTCTTATCTAGAGATCGGCGAGTCTCACTACCATCTTCGACGCGGGCGTATAATTCTTCAAAGACGGGTTTGGTAGCTTTATAGAATTTAGGGTACCAGTCGAGGGCACCACGTTGGGCGGTAGTGGAGCAGTTGGCGAACATCCAGTCCATACCTTTAGCACCGATGAGGGGGTAAAGGGATTGAGTAGCTTCTTCGACGGTCTCATTGAAGGCTTCGGAGGGGGAGTGACCTTTACTACGGAGGACCTCGTATTGGGCGAGGAAGGCACCGTAGATACCACCCATGAGGATACCTCGTTCACCAGTTAAATCGGAGTATACCTCCTTCTCGAAAGTGGTCTGATAGATGTAACCACTACCGATGGCGACTCCGAGGGCGAGGATTCGTTCCTGAGCTTGACCGGAGACATCCTGGAAGATGGCGAAGGAGGAGTTTATCCCCCGACCTTCTAAGAAGAGGTTACGGACGGTGAGACCGGAACTATTACAAGAAAAGTTTAGTAAACCCTAATAAACTTTGAAAAGTAGAGTGTGTTTCACTTACCCTTTAGGAGCGACCAAGACGACATCGATATCGGAAGGGGGGACAACTTGAGTATCCTCTTTATAGACGACACTGAAACCGTGACTGAAGCAGAGAGTTTTACCCTTGGTCAGATGAGGTTTCATAGTAGGCCAGAGATCCTTCTGAGCGGCATCGGATAGGAGGTTGAGGATGACGGTACCTTTTGAGCAGGCATCTTCAATACCGAAGAGATCCTTCCCTTCAACCTAAAAATAAATCAAATTCAACCGTCAGTCGCCGAGTCACTTGTACAAATTCGATAGGGAATAAATAGAAAGAAAGTTTCCAACTTACCCAACCATCTTCAATAGCTTTATCCCAACTCTGACCACCTTTACGGATTCCTACCAAGACGGGCATACCGTTATCCTTCAAGTTCAAAGCTTGACCACGACCTTGAGGACCGTAACCGATGACGGAGATGGTATCATTCTTGAAGATGGCATCCAATTTCTCTTTTGGGTAATCGGAACGTTCCCAGACGGTCTCCTTATCACCACCGAAATCGAGAGTCTTCAAGGTACGGACACTTTGATACTATTGATAAGAAAATAATTGGGTTAGAATCGAATTTAACTTAATATCATCACTCTCAACTTATGAGAAAAAATAAGAATGGTCACTTACTTGAAGGGGCTTAGCGGCAGTGAGACAGCGACTGACACGGTGAGGTGCAGTGACGTTAGAGAGACGGCTAGTCAAGGCCAATTTAGCGAAAGCGCGAGTAGCGGAGGAGGCGGAGCGTGACATGGTATTTAGTTTATAGTTGATTCTGGTTATACTTGTGAAGTTTAATATATCCCTTTTTAATTTGATAATTCAAATTTAAAAAATTGTTTGATGATAAAAGAATAAAACTGAAGTTAATTTTTTATCTTGATAAATTTCTGGAGTATTTATCATGTTCCACCATCCTCCATCCTCATCCCTATCTACTACGAACTTATTTTGACTTTCTTCTCATTGAGAGTGTAGTCACATTGATTAATTCGAGAGTTCGTCGTCAACTTCACCCCCACCCCCTCTATAACGATTTAGTATTGATTTAGTGCCCATTAATTTCATTATCTAACCAATCATCATTCACTCTTGGTGGTAGGGAACTTTATGGAAGTGAGTTTTTCTTTGGGATAGATGGATGATTATCTGGTATGAGTCATACACTATCACGTCACGGTGGGATTCTATCATCTTTGATCTCATCTACTATATCAAATTTGGGTACTCGCGAATGGTTTATATCATCTCGGTTACGATTGGTTAAATAATAATTTTCTCATCCTACAACTCTCTCATCCTTTGTCACCCCGCGAAAATTTCCAATTTCCTTAATTCTTTCAAAGTTTCCCCAATCCGAATCTCACTCTTTCAAATTTCAATATCGACACTATCGGATTCTATATAATTCAAGTCCCCTATTAAAAAATAAACCCCCGTGTACTAAATATTCTAGAATTTTTAAACCAGAAACTTGAGCTCGATATTAGAGTGAAATAAAAACGTTACAGCACCTTATAAAACTTTCTCACCTGTCATTTGAAAACGATAGTGGATTAAAGATCAAGTACTGCTTTCCTAGGGGAGACGTTTTCTTTTTTTTTAAAAAAAAAAATCCACGCTTCAAGTAGTATAGTGTAATCGATATTGTAAATTTATGGTTCGCGTGTAAACTTTTCTGGCTTTCACATCTACTTAAAATTCTTTTTTTTTACATGGCTCTTTTATGTGTCTTACATTCCGTAATATTCGGTAGAGGTTCGTAATGTAAAAAGTCAAGTTTGACAGTAGGGAGGGGAATCACTTATCACTGCCCCCTCTCCCATTAGGTAAACCTTCAATTCCCAATTTTATCTAATCTACCCTCATCTACTATTGATCCCAAATCAATTACCAAAATTCAATTAAACAATAAAAATAATAATCCGAAATTCCTCTTTCCCATTCTCCCATTTTTTTTCTCTTTGGAATGTGAGTACCCAAAACTAATTCACCTATATGGCGCATTTTTCGAGTCTCGGATTAAATAACTTAGTCGACAGTCTTTCGAAATTGAAGGTAAATTTTATCATAAAAGTATTGTACCGGCAAACTAAAAGCCTTGGAATAAAGGGAAGTTGAGCGAATTCAAAATTGATTGAATAAGTGATAACTCGAAATTATCGTCATCTCAAATTAAAAAATTGATCCGAGACTCGAATAATGCCCCATATCTATAAAAAAAAAACACGACAGCGATAGGGATAGGGATGAGAAGGGAGAGAGAGGAAGGGAAGGGGGGATCTCCACCGCATTCATCACTCTCTCATATGCTCGGGACGACTTTCTTTTTTTATCAATCTTCCTAGCACTACGAAAGAAAAAAAAAGTACCCTAATATAAAAAAAATCTAATTAGTTAGTTAGGAAAATGGCCAACAATTTTTGAAGATGAGCAGTTTAATAATTAGTTCTCCGCATCAAGTAAAATCTTATCGAAATGGGGCTCTAGTCGGCGTCCTAAGATTGCAATCGGCTTTTAAGATTACAAGAATATAGTTATTTGTCATAATAAATGGACTAAAAATCACCTTTGCGGTTTGATTTAATTTTCAGAGAAATTACAGATTGATGCGGAGAATAACTGATTTACAAAAATTATCTGCCAAATGTACATGATATCGAGGTTAAAAGAGAGAATTAATGCACCCACCTCACCCTGCCTCCCCTCCAATGTATCGGATTACTTTTGATGGGATCCCCCCGCGCATGGGAAAGATTCGGAAAATTATATTTAATTTTTTTTAAAAAAAATATAATGAAAAAAAAAATGACGCCACATTCAAGTAACTTGACCCTTTCACATTATGAGGTATTAATCCGAAAATTTTGGCATTATAGCTAGAACCCAAAAAAAGCAAGAAGATTATGAGGACTTAAGTTAGAATAAACCATTTTTATGGTGCAACTTAAAGAGTCAACTAGTGTGAAATTAAGTTGATACTGGATTCATTATAAATATAGATCTATAGAATTATCAGTTGAGTTTTCTCTCTTTTTATGGTCTAAAAGAGCAATTTTAAGTATAACCCTCATTTTTATAAGCTTTAGAGAACAAATTTTTTAGGAATAGCCCTTTTTTTTTAGTTTATGAAAATATTTTTGATTATATGCCCTCTTTTGTGAAGGATTAAAGTATGTTTTTGTAATTTTTACCCATAGGAGAAGGGCAATCATATACAATGGTAAAGGAATTTGAAATTTATCTCCTAGATAAAAGAAATAATATATATTGATTTAAAATGTGAACTTAAAACCTAAGGTAGTGTTTGGTAACTATATTTTATAATTAGTAATTTTAGTATGACAAAGTGTATCTAATTTTTAAATATGTAGATTGGGTAATATTAAGTAAACCAGTTAGATTTATTGTGTCAGAAATTTATCAATAAAAGTTTTTTTAGCTCTATTTTAAGTTTTATCACTAATTGAAATAATGTTCAATGTTGAATTTTCCAGATTTCCTTACCCAACAAAATCATGATAGATGTAGTAGACTTACTTAGTCTTAACCAGATGGCTAAAAAAATAGCACTCTAATTTGATTTGTTGATTAGAAATAACTTAAAAAAAATAGTAATGCTTAACAAACCTGATCTGATAATTTATATTGGCCATTTATTAGAATCAGAGAAGGAGAGTGATTTTTTTAATTGAGGGGGGTGGGGTGGTAGGTGGGGGCTTTTAAAATTTTTTCTTAAGTCAGTTTTTACTTTCTTTACTTAGCAATGTAATTTAAAAGGATCAGTCAATATTAGGCATGATAAAAAGATTTATGTGAATATATAAAAACTATTGGCCCATTTTTTTTGCTCAAATTGAAATTCAATAGAATTGTTAGTCTTGAAATTTTGAGCTAATCTATGATTACTAATTTTGAGGATAATTATTAGTTTTAAAGAACATTAAAATTTAGAGATTGCCATATAAACCAATTGGTTTGTAAATCAGTGTTGAGCAAAAAAACAAAACCTCTGTGAAAACCTGAAAAATCTATAAAATTACTAATGGTTTATAGTAAATTTTTAATGAAAATATGAGAAACCCATCTCATTTAGGAAAAAATTGAAACCTTTTATAATAGATATACTATGCAATTAGTTTATGATAATCTATAAACATAAAATTTTTAATTTTTACCAATACTTCAAATTTTTATTTAGATGCTTTGGGATTTTTACAATTGTTTTGAAACTTGATAATTTTTAGTTCTTCAAGTTTTTTTGCAGGTTATTACAAAAAAGAAAGAATTTTCATATCAACACCCTGTATCTTCATTGATATTATCAGTTTGTTTTACAATTTATCTAATCATTTAAAATTACTTCTATTTACTTAACAGATTTTTTGAATTTTTTTTACAGATTTTTAAAAATCATTGAAACCTACAAAGGTTTCTAAAATGAGTATAAAATTAACATTGTTGCATATAAATTAAGTTCAACTAATTAAGGAATAACTAAAAAAATCGATTTTTTTGGGTTCTCAATATAAATAATCAAATACACTAATGTAAGGTTTATTTAAGGTAGCTCTAATAAAATATTTCACTAGAGCCAAAATCAATCTTTTTATACAACAAGATAGAAGAGTATATCTAAAAAAGTTTGAGATAAGATCCTAATACTATCCATAAATTCATCATATCTGTTGTTTTAGAAAATCAAAAAATAAATAGATCAATCTTATCTTAAAAGTATGTAATCTAGTCAACCAAAAAAACCTGACTGAAATCAAATATTACTTTAGCCTAACCATTGTAAATCATCTTACTTCTTTAAAGATTGTGACCCCAATAATAAAAGATAGAGCTTAGTTCCATAAAGATTATGGATTCAAGATATCTGTTTATAGTAGGAGATAGGAGTAAAATTTTCATTCTCAATTTTATCTTTATCATGATGATAAGACTATAACCTTTTTTCTAGAATATATCTTATTATTCTTGAAGTGAACAAAATTCTGTGATAGTTATTTTACTTTTAGAATTGATTAACAATAGTTGATTAGTGATTTAATTTTGGAGATTTTTTAAAACTACTTCTATACTAGAATGTTAAATTAAATTAGGGAAACTATAATGAAGTTGTATTAAGACTTAAATTTGTATCTGTTATTTAATATAGTAAAGAGTATAATTTTTTTAGTATCATTATACTATCAAAAAAATCATTATGACATGCTAGAAATATTTTTGCTATACCAACTACTCTTTCTTGAAAATTGCCATAAGTTTCTATAAAAAAAAAATGATTGATTTTTTATCACTTTGGTCTAATTAACATGTGATATTTTTAGTACCAAATATGGTAATCTTGATAATGAGAGCTAAATTTTCTAAATAAGAGTTTAGTTCCTATTACAATTATACTATAGAATATCGAAATTTAAAAATTTTCCTCTAGTCTAGTTTAATGTAGGATCTGGTAATAAATTTATAGACCAATTTTATATCTTTAAATATATATTTTTCTGTATGATGTCTTGAATTCAAGCTACATAACTAGTTTTGCTAGTTTCATTAGTTTTGTTTTTTCTAAAAAATAGTAAATTTAGAAAAGTGCTTTAAGGATAATATAAAGTAAAATAAAATTTGTGGAAGGAAAAGCAATAGTTTTACGTTCACCTCATATATTAGCATTGACTTCTACGATCTCTTGCAGGATCCTTTTTTTTGCCAAAGATGGTTTTTTTAGAAAAGCTTAAAACTCTAATTTTACAATCTATTTAGAATCTTCTTTAATAATTTAGCATGATTATAGATTGAGGTTAAGAGTAAAGAAAATGGCTCATTCTATTAATTTTTTCATAGAATTATTTTGAGTTACTTCTATCCCAGTTTTTTAAATAGAAATATTGATACCGTTAACTTGGAGCGGGATTGGAAAAAAGATTATAAAAATTTTAAGATCTAAATAAAATTCTCGGCGATCAACTTTAGGGGAAAAAGAAGGTGAGCTAGTCTTAGAGAAGACAAGTCTATTTTATTTTACGATCTTTCCAAATTTGGGAATCGGTCCCGATTGCGATAACGGTGTTTTTTCGATTAATCTTTGGAAAATTCGCAGAATCGCAATCTATCCAATCCAACTTTCTTAAATTTCATTATCCGGAGGGGAGTATTGATCCATTATGGCGAAATTTCAGAAGATGAATCTTCCGAAGTACTTCAAATTCTGGGACCCTTCCATACCAAAAACCTACAACTTCATCAAGCTCCTCTCCTCTCTCTCCTCAATTCGACCTCCTCACCCTTTATCAAACCATCCTCTCACTCTCATTCACACTACATCCCCTGCTCCCCTTCTCTAGAGTTTCTCCAATTCGCCGTGAATAAAACTAGACTCTCCACTCCAACTTCTTATACCCAATGGTGAATCTGGTCAGATCATTTATAGACTGACGCCACCAGTTATTGAGATCCAATAACCATTCTTAGAGTGTCGTCCTACGGTCTGGGTCTGGTAGGGGGGTAGGTCGAGTTGTCCGGTCGTCAAACTGCCCCTCTATCGTATTAATAGTTCGGATTGGAAAAAAAAATCCATCATCGTGACAGATGATGACGAGGGAATGACCTAATTAGGTAACCGGGCCCGATTTGAGGGATGGTGGTACTGACTTGCGTAGGGTAGGGTACCTGAAATGTGATCGGACGGGCGGAGGCTGGCCACCCTCTCCCGCCCTCTACTCAGTCAATCCCCTTGCACACTGATTGTACCCCACCACCCTTCATCATTGATTCCCTCGCCATCGACCCCTCCCTCCCCCTCCCATGATATAACTATCGAACTTTCCCCCTTCATCATCGATCCCCCTCCCTTCTCCCCCACGATATCACTATCGAACTTTCTCCCCTCCCTCCCTAACATCCACCCTTCCCGCTTTATCATTGCCACGTCCTCTCTTGATCCAGATATCAACCCCCTCTCCTCGTTCTATATAAACCCTCCCCTCCCCTCCTCTCCATCTGCATCTCAATCCTCCCCCCTCATTATCATCCCCTCTCCACCAAAATTCTCAACTTCCTCCCCCCCCTCCTTCCACCCCCACCAACTAGGACGACCCCTAAAATCTAATTCCATCATCCTCCCTATAGAAGACTTGAAAACATAAACCCCTTCTCCCTCACAATATACCTCTATCAACTCAACCCTATAATGATCCTTCCTCCCCTATCATTCCTTGGTGTAATAAGAAAATCTTCTAAGATCCAACCTCCCCCCTCCTTTTTCTCATATAATAAACCCTACCAAGATAAAAACTCCCTCATCCCATCCTAACCTTATTATCACCATTTCTCCACTACCTCCTCACTATATGTAACTATTCTCATATTAAAAGCCTACTCCCTCTATATCACCCTATCCTATAATATTTTTCTCTCCACCCTACTGTCTCACCCTATAGACACTCATCTCATCTCACCTCATCTCAACTCAAACCCTCCTATTCCTAATACTACCACCCCTACACCTACCATTCTTCTCACCCTAATTAAAAGATCAACCACAACCTCAAAAAATTTTAAACCCCCTATCTCTCCCCCAAGATGACATAACTCTATAGAAACTTATCTAACCTTATACTCCCTCCTCTAGTAACTCAACTTGTAGGAGATAGTTTTAGATCAAAAATCATCCCCTCTATAAGGTGCTGAAACCCTAGAATCTAGTCCATTGGCTCCTAAAGATGTTTGTAGAGGATTCTAGAGGAATTGTATAGTCCTCAAGATGATTTTAGTATAATTCTGTACCCTCTCATCAGTTTTCTGATTGTTTGATAGATTTTTGTTCTAAAAAGAAAACTCTAGTTGTATTTTCTATCTCTCCCCAACCTTCCCATCTAAAAAATTTCCAAATTTATATTTGAAATTCATCAAGTTTTACTTGATTACCAATATTTCTGACTGATTACCATTAAAAAATTATTTAGGGGATCTTATGAAATGTTTCTAATGTCTCTGATTTAAGGTCTCTATTAAAAAGATACTTGCTCAGTTTTATGACCCAATTTCTAAGGTAAATTCAAACACATTATGGAATTTTAGAGAAGTCATCATGATTTGATTGATTTTTAATCTTAGGCCCTGTAGTATAACTAAGGCACCTTCCTATAGATATCTAGAGCTATATCTTTATGGTTATTAGAATCTAAATTCCTTAGTTGAGGTGAAAACTTTATCTAGATAATCTCTCTTTTGAGCCTTTAAACTATCTCTCATTGTGAATTGCCTAAGTTTTTATTGTTAGTTTAACTGTTTTACCTTATGTCCAATATGTTAAGATGTTCAGATGTTCCCTATGCTTGAAATAATAGGATATAACTCTTAGTTAATCTCATTATCACTTTTATATTGATGTTGAGATGAGGTTTAAGTTATGCTAATTTAGTGTATAATCTAAGAGTTAGTAAAATTTAATTTTTCTTAATTTCTATACTTATAAATTAAGTGATAAGTTGATTATATATCAGAGCTTGAATTTTTTAGGTTATAAACTTTCCTATAAATGAAAGTCATTTTAATAAAATTAAAAGAAAAAGGTATTTATCTAAAAATTTATATCTATATAGGATTGAGGTAAAATTTTTCTTGAATAGCTGTTGATTTCAGTTATATTGAGACAATATCAACAAGCATAGAATTATATTGATAGAAAAATGACAGAGAATTAAGATTATAAGCCAAGATACAATGGATAATATACTTTGAAATTTAACTCTCAGTAGTCTTATAGTTAAGATAATAGTCTGATGTTAGTACTAAAAGTACTTAAATTATTGTAGTTTGACCATTAGGTACTTATATAGTAAAAAAAAGAGGATAGATGATATGAAATATTCACAATCTACACTTGTGCTTATTTCTATATATTATTGTTGTAACTCCAAACACCAGCAGCCAACAGGCTTGTAACTAAAACACCAAACTGACCGGCTGAGCAAGGCACACAGATCCAAGGGGACAGAGGTCCAACAAATTGACAGAAACATTTTGACCCAACGTTGAGTAGTTGGGGTTTACCAACCAAACAAAGATCATATATGAACAATAAGTGACATCTGGATCTCTCTCAACATAATAGAAGAATGGCCACTTTCCCTATCATCCCTCTCAATTTTTCAAAATAAAAGTGCTTATCCTAATAAAATTTAACAACTCCTACCAGAACTTTTGCCTATTTTACTTATAACCAATAAAATCCCAAAAGATGTCTCCTAGACCTAATCATTTAGATCATGCCAGGCAGGATGTCTTTGAGTTGCTCCTGTTAGTATCACAGAACGTGGTTTAAAGAGCTATTGCACCTGAGTCTACCTTAATCCCAACTGCTCTCTGCAAATACATTGCTACAATGACTCCAGAGCAACTAGAGGCATGTCAAGTCTTCCTCAGCGGACAGCCAGACCAAATGGCTGCTCTGGAAGGGGACTTGTTGTCCATGGCCATTGGCCAGGTCTCTACAATGGTTAAGAAAGTCTCCAACATTATAGCCCAATGCAGGGGTGCTTATGGGAGCACCTGGATCTTAAAGTCTATAACAAAACCAGTAAAGGATATGTTGGTATAAAGCTTGGGAGTTGAACCCGCAACAGCAGATACAGAAAGTATGCCCCATGTAAGGGCCTCAGCAAGACTACCCAGTGCACAATAGCCTCCTAAATGTGGTACTAAACGTGGAAGAACCAAGCCAAGAGCAAGAAAGCCTGGTATGGACAAGTGAGCATAAGGAGAGAGGAAAGGGTGTAGTGATATTTCACTGGTATCCTTGCTAATATGATCTGGTATTGGTTTTTTAATGTTTCCCCTGCCAAAAGAGGTCTACATAGTAGCAAGATGACCCCCCAACCAACAAAGCCAGACCAACCAAATCTAGAATACCAGGCACCAGTAACCCCTATCAACTCTGCATCCCCGCCTCCACTGACACATATGTTCTTCTTACCAACATGACCCTGTGCAGTACCTGAAAAAGGATGACCACCGCCACACCAGAAGGACTCAAAGATGTTACCTAGATTATCTAGAAGGAGTGAGTATATAATGTTAAAGGAAGACATAACTCTGAAAACATAAGGGGTTAAAAGACAAAGTACTACTACAAGTAGCATGCTAATAAACCCCAAGGCTAAGAAGGTGTACCATAAGTTGTACCAACAACAACAAGGAGTGGCCAAGGAACCAGAAGGAGAGGCAGGCCACCAAGGAGGGTTACTTAAAGAACCCCAAGACATACAGAGAACAGAACAGACAAACACAAGAGCACTAAAGACAAGCAAAGAACACAATTGAAATAATAGATCTTTATTGTAGAAGATGAATAGATAAAGAAAGAAAGAAAGAAAGAAAGAAAGAAAGAAAGGAGGGTCTATATAGTTTCTTTAAGCTTTTGAGAGTTAATAAGAAGTGGCCACATTAAATAGCCAATAAGATGCAGGTATATATTTACTTGCAAGCCAAAAGAGCCAACTTATTACCCAATCTTAAGGTGATGAGATCTAGAGATCCTTGCTAAAATCTCTTTAATTTCAGGCCAGATTGGAGCTCACAAGGTTGGCCTGGATTGGGATTGGAAAAAAAGGTAAAGTAAAAGAGAAGTTTAAATTGCAAAAGTAATTTACAAAGAAACAGGATAGAATCTTGACACTATCTTCCCTTTCTCTCTCCAAATACCTTATTTTTTGCAGTATGCTTCCAAATTTCTTGACAAGCATCCAAGTTATCAAGGGGTTCCCAAATAGTTTCTTGTGCAGAGAATCCAACACATTTGACCAAAAAGTATAGCTTTCCATCTTTATCTTCATGTTTTAATATAGACTCAACTTAATATCAATTAAAATCTTCTAAGTTTTCAATATTGCATTCAACAATATCTTAGTGCTTGAACAAAGGTTCTGTCTTCTTAATAACCTCAGAGATGTGAAAGGTATTGTGAGTCTTCCAAGATTTAGGTAATTCAAGTTTAATAGCAGCTTAGTTTAAAACCTCAATAACTTTAAAAGGTCCTGTATACTCCCTATCTAGTTTTTTACAACCAACATTGATTGGTAAGTAACATGTGTTCAAAATAGACTGAATCTCCAACAGTAAAACACTCTCCAGGTCTTCTTTTCCAATTTGCTTGATTAGCATAGGATTGAATTGCAGTTTCCATACAAGAAATTAAGTCCTTTTGTATCTTTAGAACAATTTCAATTCTACTTTCTGCATTAGGCACTATGCTATCTTGAATTGGTTGAGGGTAAAAGTAGGCTGAAAGCCCATTAGCGCCATGTTTGGGCTTATTTTAGTTGTTGCATAAACTGTAATGTTTATGTTGAACTGAGCATATGAAAGCAACTCAAGTCAGTTATCTTGTGATTTATCAATAAAGCATCTAAGATACTGTTCAAAAGTTTGGTTCATTCTTTCAGTTTGGCCTGTAGTCTCAGGATGATACCCAGAAGACAATGCAATACAAATACTCAGAAGTTCAGATATTCTTTTCCAAAATTTTGCAACAGATTGAGGTCCTCTGTCACTTATAATCTCGTTTGTAGTACCAGAAATGCAAACCATATTCTTTAAGAAAAGATCACCTAGTTCCTTAGCCAAACACTTCTTTGAGCATAGAACAATGAAAGAGAATTTTGTGAATCTATCAACAACAACAAGAACTGAGTCAAATTTCTCAATAACAGGTAAGTCAGTGATGAAGTCCATAGTCATGGATTTCCAGGGACCCTTGGGAATTGAAAGAGGCATAAGCAGTCCTTGAGGCTTTTTCTTTGAAGGCTTTGAAACTATGCAGACCTGACACGTGCTAATACAACTTTTAACAATCTTTTTATTCCAGGGCCAAGAGTAAGTATTGCAAATAAGAGCTAGAGTCTTTCTAATTACATTGTGCCCTCCAGCCTGTGTGTCATGAAATCCTTGAAGTAGTGGTCCTCTCAAGGCTTCTGGAACAAAGATACGGTTTTTATGCCAGAGAGTTTCTTCATAAATAGAGATTCCACAAAAGTAGTTATTGTTTTCTTTAATTAAAGCCCATTCCCTGAGTAGGGTTGCACTTCTGATACTTGATTGTATAGTTAAGAGTATAGAGCATAGGACATAACTTGATTGATAAATATACTATTGTCAAGAAGTGGTTTGTACTTGTTGACTTCATATATCTCATCCTTTTCATAGAAGTCCTCTTTTCTAGAGAGAGAATCTGAAGGTAGTTTTCCTTTTCAGTTATATATTTAGTTATAAAATTAAAACTAGCTAGTTGAAGTTCCCATCTGGAATGCCTTTGGGTTCTCTTAATAGAGTTGTTGAAGTACAGTAGATTTTTGTGGTCAGACAATATTGTTATAGGGGTATAAGTTCCCTCAAGAAATCTTCTCCAATGCTTTAGGCAGGCAATAGCAGCTAAAAGCTCTTTGTCATATAAATTATAATTCTTTTCAGCCGCATAATTCTTTTGACTGTGTTAAGCTAGAGGTTGCTTGATGTAATCATGCTCTTGTAACAATACACCTCCTAACCCAACATCACTAGCATCAGTTTGAAGAAAGTAGGGGTTTTCTGGATCAGGCATCTTGATTATAGGTGCTTCACAAAAGAACAATTTTAATTTATCAAAAGCCTCCTGAGCCTTTTCATTCCATTTATAAGGTATCTTCTTGCTTGTCAAATCAGTCAAGGGAGCTACTAATGATGAGTGCTTTGGAACAAACTTGCGGCTGAAATTTTCTAGGCCTAAGAATCCTTTTAAATGTTTCCTTGAGATAAGTCTTTGCCATTCTTTGATAGCAGCAAGTTTAGAAGGAGCAAGAGCAAAACTGTCCCTTGTAACTTTATATCCTAAGAATTCAATATTTTCTTTTAAAATTCATACTTGGAAGCTTTGACAAAAAGATAACTCTTGAGCAATTGCTCAAATACCTTTTGCAGATGAAATTTGTGTAAATTGATATTTTTTGAATAAATCAAAATATCATCTAGGTAGATAACCACAAATTCATCAATGTACTTAAAAAGCACTTCATTTATAAATCCCTGGAAAGAAGAAGGGGCTTTAGACAAGCCAAATAACATCACTAAGTATTCATATAGACCAAAAGGAGTTCTGATAGCTGTCTTCCACTCATCTCCCTCAGCAACTCTCAGTTGGTTAAAGGCAGAACAGGGGTCAACCTTAGAGTAGATTTTAGCACCAACGAGTTTATCAGTCAAAGATTCAGCAGAAGGAACAGGATAGTGGTCTTTTATAGTAACATTGTTCAGACCTCTGTAGTCAACACAAGGTCTCAAGGAACCATCCGATTTTTTAACAAAGAAAATGGAAGATGAGCAACAGGAGGTAAATTTTTGCATAAAACCCTTTTGCAATTGATCATCAAGATATTCCTTGAGAATCTTGTTTTGCTCATGAGAAAGTGAAATAACTTTTCCCCAAGGGGGAGTGGTTTCAGGTAGTAGATTAATTCTTATGTTGCAGCCTCTATGAGGAGGAAGTTTTGAACATAAGTTTTCATCAAACACATCCATAAATTCTGAAAGGCATTCTGGTACCTCTGAATCGCATACTGTAAGCAATAATACTCTTGGTTCAGGATGGTGGTTTAAGAAGTAAGCCTTAGTTAAGACCCCATTATGTACTAAGCAATCTGTGTTGTAATCAAGACTGGCTTTATTTGAATACCACTATGGAAATCCCAGTATAATTAGAAAAGTGAGTCCATTAACCAAATGGAAGTCTGAAGCATATAATTGTTTACCAACTGAAAATTTAACCTCCAAAGAAACATTCATGGGAAGTTAGTTTCCATTAGCCACTCTGCCACTAGGATGCTTTAAGAGGGGAAGTTTAAGTTTTTTAGCAAGGTTTAGTGACATAAAATTGGCTTGAGCTCCAGTATCCAAAAGAGTTTGGTTTCTATTGTAACAAACTCCAGGGTGGTGAATAGAAGAGAAGACATAAAAATAAGAGGGAGTAGATTTATTATCAGTAGAAGCAGAAGGAGTAGAACTGTTATCTTTAAGGGAGAGATCAGTTCAGCAATGTGGAGCAATGTGGTTAGGCTTTCCACATCTATAACAAGTCACTGATTTTTTTTGTTGTGTAGTAACAGTAGACTTATCTTGAAGATACAACCCAGAATTAAGATAGCTCAATCCAGGTGAATTTTGTAAGGCCATAGTGATAGAGTTGAACTTAGGTTCCAAAATTAGAATTTTTTAAAAAGTGGCTCAATCTCAGTAGGCAATATATGATATGAGAGGAAGAGTCTGAATTGCAGAGAAAGACCTTCCAAAAACCAAAAGCACAATTCTCCATCTGAGGTATCAAGTAGATCAGATATGGACTTAAAGTTGGTAATATATGTATATACAATATCTATACCCTGTTTTAAGCCTTGTAACTTCTGTCTTAGTTCAATTTCGTTGGTGGAAGATCTACCAGCCTTCTTAAGTCTTCTTATAAACACATTATAATTTATGAGAATCTCAGGCTCATTTTGTTAACCTCAGCAAACCATCTGCGTAAAGGCCCTTCCAGTTGATTAGCAACATAATTAATATTCTTAGGGGGAGTTTCAAAGTCATCAGGGTAGGTAGTGAAGAAGGATTGGGCATAAGCAAGGGTGATATCAAGCCCTTGGTCAGCACAAGAGTTATTAACTTTTTGGATGACAATGTTTTGGGAGTGTGTAGAGTTCCTTTCAAGGACATTTGAGGTTCCAGTGGTAAGCAGCTTGATCAAGTAGAGCAGTAGAAGGGCAAAGACAAAAAGAGACAGGAATAAAAGAGTATGTCTAAGGATTCCAAGCTCCATTGAAGTAGGAGTAGGAGAAGATGGTTGAAGGTTAGATCTCTTCATAGTGTAAGGTCTGTAGCCAAACCAATAAAGAATATATTGGTATAAAGCTTGGAGTTGAACCCAGCAACAGCAGATATAGCAGGTATGCCCCATGTAAGGGCCTCAGCAAGACTACCCAGTGCACAATAGCCTCCTAAATGTGGTACTAAACGTGGAAGAACCAAGCCAAGAGCAAGAAAGCCTGGTATGGACAAGTGAGCATAAGGAGAGAGGAAAGGGTGTAGTGATATTTCACTGGTATCCTTGCTAACATGATCTGGTATTGGGTTTTTAATGTTTCCCCTGCCAAAAGAGGTCTACATAGTAGCAAGATGACCCCCCAACCAATAAAGCCAGACCAACCAAATCCAGAATACCAGGCACTAGTGACCCCTATCAACTCTGCATCCCCACTTCCACTGACACATATGTTCTTCTTACCAACATGACCCTGTGCAGTACCTGAAAAAGGATGACCACCGCCGCACCAGAAGGACTCAAAGATGTTACCTAGATTAGGTAGAAGGAGTGAGTATATAATGTTAAAGGAAGACATAACTCTGATAACATAAGGGGTTAAAAGACAAAGTACCACTACAAGTAGCATGCTAATAAACCCAAAGGCTAAGAAGGTGTATGTTATGACCCCAAAGTTGTGACACTATGCTCTGGATCTTGCTCACAGGCTGGGACAGCCAGGCCAAGGTGGTCAGGGCAAGTAAAACAGTCCTACTTACTACCTTAACAACTCAGGAAGATCAAGATGCACTAGCCCCAAAGGCTAGTAGTGAACATAGAGGGATCATGGTACTGAGGGCTGGGACCACTGCAAGTGGTTCAGCCATGGTTGTTGTGTCAAAAACTTATGTCTAAATAAGGAAAACTAATTGAAAAAGAAGGATAAGAATATGATTGTTGTTTTTTATTAACGTTTATTATTAAAAGCTAAGTCAAAAGAGACCAACAACCTTCTTGAAGAAATTTCTTAATGTTTTATCTGGCTGAAATTTCGAGATTTCAGGGGTTAAAATTTAGCTGTGTAACCTCAACCCTGGTGAATGCCTTAATGAAGTACTTTGTAGAGTTGGCCTTAATATTGTTCACCTTGGTGATGATGATGGAGTCCAAAACAGACAAAAGTCTAATAGGACCACTAGGAGAATCCTTGAGGTTCATGACATTACCCCCCAGACTTTTAGACGTTAGGGATGAGTGGAAGGACAATATGAGGTGTTTGCAATTGCTGCAGTCCTCCTCATTCTGCCAGGTCGCTTCCTCAACTGGGTAGTGATTCCATTTGACCAGGAATTGTTTCTTACACTTCACCGTTCTTTCTTTGAGGACCTTCTCTACTTCAAATTCATAACTAGGTTCTACCTGGGGCAAGGAGAGGTGCCTGGGAATTTTCCCTTCAAATGGTTTGAGTAGGCTTTGATGGAACACAGGGTGGACCTTCCATGTTGGTGGGAGGGCTAGTTCATAAGCCACAGCGTTTATCACCTTCTTCACCTTAAATGGACCTAGAAACTTGGGAGAGAATTTTTGGATCCCTGCCTTGAGCTTCAAGTTCTTAGAGTTCAGCATCACCCAAGCTCCAGCTTTGATCTCAGGACCAGGAGTTCTCTTCAAGTCAGCAAATCTTTTGTAGGTCTGGCTGGCTTTGTTGAGATTGTCCAAAAGCATTGCTTGGGTTTTCATAAGAGTTCTGTGTATGTCTGCTGCTTCTAAATGAGATGTAGGAATAGGGGGTTGGAAAACCACAGGGTTATACCCATAGTTAGCAAAAAAGGGGGAGAACTTAGTTGAGCTCTGGGTCTTCCTGTTGTAGGTAAACATGGCTAACAGTAACCAGTTTTGCCAATCATCTTGCTCCTCAAAGGTGTAGCAGCGTAAATAGTGCTCTAAAATCTGATTAAGTCTTTCAGTTTGGCCGTCAGACTGAGGTTGGAAAGCTGAAGAAAGACATTGTTTGATACCCAACAACTTGGTGAGACTTGAGAAGAATTGTGTTACAAATTGGGTGCCTCTGTCTGATACAATTTCTTGGGTTAAGTCAAGTCTGGAGAACACCTCTTTTGAAAAGATGTTGCTGGCTTCCTTTGCTGTTATTGTCTTTAAACAAGGGAAGAATTCCGCCCATTTGGTGAACCTATCAACTACCACCATAATAGCATCGAAACCATTTGACAAGGGGAGGTCTGTTATGAAGTCCACACTGATGGACAACCAGGGGGCTTCCAAAACTTTCAAGGGGAGTAGGAGTCCAGTAGGCTTGGAGGTAGAAGGTTTGTTCCTTGAGCATGATAGACAGTGCCTAACGTGTTCCTTTACTGACTTCTTGAGGCCCATCCAGATGAAGTTGTGTTTTACAAGCAAAATAGTACCTGAGATACCAGAATGTCCAGCAAGTATGTGGTTGTGGCATTGTTGTAACACCTTTGTCCTTAACTTACCTTCCGGAACCCATAGAAGACCCTTATAGTACAAGGCCTGGTTTTTGATAGTGAAGTCCCCTACCTTGTTTGCTGAGGATGCAGCGGTCACCTCTGAGACCTTACCCAAGGAGAATTGATCCAAACCCTGAGCTTTAATGATTTCATTAAACAGAGGGGGGAGTGGGGATTCTATGTTGAATAGGGACTCTGGGAAAAGGGTTACATTGTTGAACACATCTAGCTCCTTGGGGTTGTACAGGTGTACTGGGTCTCTACTCAGTAGGTCTGCTATAACGTTTAGTTGTCCCCTTTTGTACTCAATGACAAACTTATATAGCGCTAGTTCATAGTGCCATCTGGACTGTCTCTGGTTTAACCGTTGGGGAGATTTAAAGCACTCCAAGGACTTGTGATCTGACCTAATTGTGACCAGGTGACGGGCATTTTGTAGGTGATGCTGCCATTCCTTGAGGTCACTGACAATTGCTAACATCTCTTAGTCATGTACCGGGTAATTGGTTTCAGCTAGCAACATCTTCCTAGAGAAGAAAGCCACTGGGTGCTCCACGCCATCACTTCCTGCTTGAAGTAAAACCGCACCTACTGCAAAGTTAGAGGCATCAGTCTCCAAAACAAACGGTTTAGAGGGGTCTGGGAGGGATAAAACCGGGGTGCAGGTCATCAATTCCTTTATCTTATCAAAAGCAGTTTGGTGCTCCACCCCCCAAGAGAAAGGAATCTTAACAGAGGTGAGTTGGGACAATGGAAATGCAATCTCAGATAGGTCCTTGGCATATCTACGTGGGAAGTTGACAGTTCCTAAGAAGGAACGTAATTCTGTCCTATTAGAAGGCACCTTCCAGTTGACTACAGCTGCAACTTTGTCAGGGCAGGCTGCTTGACCATTGCGGAATATAATATTACCTAAGAAGGATACCTGCTCTTTGAAAAATTCACATTTGGACATCTTTAGTCTTAGAAAGCGGCTGTTCAGGGCATTAAACACGTTATATAGATCCTTATGGTGTTGTTCTATAGAAGGTGAGAAAACCAGAATGCCGTCTAGGTAAAAAATGCAACAGGTGCCCACCAGGGAACCTAAGGTGTTGTCAATAATCCTTTGGAAAACTGCAGGAGCGTTATTTAAACCAAAGGGCATAGATGCATATTCAAAAACTCCAAATTTGCACTTGAAAGCTGTATATCTACAAGAATACTGGGCTACTGGGATTTGATGGAAAGCATCTTTCAGGTTGAGCTTAGATTAAACCACAGAACCTGATATAGAAGTGATAATATCTTCCAGTAAGGGGAGAGGGTAGTTATCCGTTTCTGTGACTGAGTTAAGTTTCCTATAATCTACACAGACCCTCAATTCGCCTGAAGATTTGGGAACCAGGATTACTAGACTGACAGTTGTAGACTTTGATGGTACAATAATACCTGATGCCAATTTCTCTTCAATATACAATTGAAGGCTCCTCAATTTCTTTTGGTCAAGAGAGTAAATTGGGCTGCCCATGTACCTTTCAGTGTTAGGTTTGAACTTTATTGAAAAGTGGAGGTTTCCTGGTATGTTGGGGGTGATGTTCTCGTTGAATAAGGGTTTAAACAAGTCCATAGCAAGTTGAGTGGGTTCAACTTGGTTGGAGAGGGTATTGATAGAGGTGTTGTCCTCTGATATAGGGTTGTTGATCTCCAAGGTGAGGTAGTGTACTTTGCCTCCCTCTCTAACTTCAACCTGACCCTTACCCAGGTTCACTATAGGTTTGCACATCCTCCACCAATCCATACCCAGTATTACTCTATAAGATATCCCCTTAATAACCCTAAACCTAGAATAAAAGCTAAAATTTCTTATCTTAACCAAAACTTTTTCTTTTGTAATAAAAGAATTAACCTTTACCCCATTAGCTAGAGTGATGTAAGAGCACTGAAGAGTCTCTACACCTAAACTCTAGGCAAGATCTAGGCTTATTTAGTTGGACGTAGCTCCAGTATCAATTAAAGATAAAAACTTATCTGAACTTAGACTAGATAAAGAAGAGGAAAGGAAGAGATAGGAAGAACGATTATAGTTATCTTTTGGTTTCAGATTATAAGTATAAATATTACCCAAGGATTCTTTTTGGCCTGATGTAGAGCTTTCTATGTCCTTTAGGTCTTTATATGCTCTAAAGAAGTCAGATTCCACAAGGGGTACCAAGTTGTTCTGTCTAAATTCTTTTATAAACAGGGAAAAATCGGTTTTGAGGGCTGTCTTCTGAAGCAGAAGATCTAGAGCTATCTGTCTGTGAGCTGAGGGTAACACTCTGAGCAGTCTTTTAAATTTATCTTGGTTGTTTAGTTGTTGACCATAGATTTCTTCTAAGGAGAATTTTGCCAGACATTCATTGATGATCTCTTCCATCTTGTTCTTGTTGGAAGACGTTGACATAGGAAGAGGAGACATATTACTGATGTAGGTAATTTTGTTATTATTAATGGGTTTAGTTGGTGAACATAACCAAGAAAATATGAGCCCTATGAACAATAGAGTAACTACCAGGGAATTGCAGACCAGGTAAACAAGTTGTCTATCCTGGTACCATACTGCTTTATTTTGAAAAGTAGCAGAAAACAAGAGAGGTTGGTCTCTAATGTCATGACCCCAAAGTTGTGACACTATGCTCTAGATCTTGCTCACAGGCTGGGACAGCCAGGCCAAGGTAGTCAGGGCAAGTAAAACAGTCCTACTTACTACCTTAACAACCCAGGAAGATTGAGACACACTAGCCCCAAAGGCTAGTAGTGAACATAGAGGGATCATGGTATTGAGGGCCGGGACCACTGCAAGTGGTCCAGCCATGGCTGTTGTGTCAAAAACTTATGTCTAAATAAGGAAAACTAATTGAAAAAGAAGAATAAGAATATGATTGTTGTTCTTTAATAACGTTTATTTTTAAAAGCTAAGTCAAAAGAGACCAACAACCTTCTTGGAGAAATTTCTTAATGTTTTATCTGGGAGAAATTTCGAGATTTCAAGGGTTAAAATTTAGCTGTGTAACCTAAAACCCTGGTGAATGCCTTAATGAAGTACTTAGTAGAGTTGGCCTTAATATTGTTCACCTTGGTGATGGTGATAGAGTCCAAAACGGACAAAAGTCTAATAGGACCACTAGGAGAATCCTTGAGGTTCATGACAGTGTACCATAAGTTGTACCAACAACAACCAGGAGTGGCCAAGGAACCAGAAGGAGAGACAGGCCACCAGGGAGGGTTACTTAAAGAACCCCAAGACATACAGAACAGAAAAACATAAGAGCACTAAAGACAAGCAAAGAACACAATTGAAATAATAGATCTTTATTGTAGAAGATGAATAGATAAAGAAGGAAAGAAAGAAAGAAAGAAAGAAAGGAGGGTTTATATAGTTTCTTTAAGCTTTTGAGAGTTAATAAGAAGTGGCTACATTAAATAGCCAATAAGATGCAGGTATGTAATTACTTGCAAGCCAAAAAGAGCCAACTTATTACCCAATCTCAAGGTGATGAGATCTAGAGATCCTTGCTAAAATCTCTTTAATTTCAGGCAAGATTAAGGCTCACAAGGTCGGCCTGAATTGGGATTGGAAAAAAAGGTAAAGTTAAAAAGAAGTTCAAATTGCAAAAGCAATTTACAAGGAAACAGGGTTGAATCCTGACAGGAGCTGGGGAAATGTAGAGGCAAGTCTACTCCCAAATCCCAAAATGTTCATTAGGAGAATTTTCTAAAGGTTACCAGTTTATAGAAGATTTTAAACTACAAACCAACAACATGGATGAAACTGCTCAAGTGGCTTTATTCAAAGCCCTATGTGGGTCCAAGGTAAACTTGTGGCTCACCAGCTAGGATTTTGCATTTAGGAGGAGCTCAAGAAGAGCTTTAAGGCCAACTGGTGCAATAAACTTGAGCCCAAAGACATGCTGGGAGAGCTGTACAGGGTCAAACAAAAGGAATTGGATCACTATTGAGCTTACATCTCCTGGCATGAGGAACTTCAACGATTTTTTGAGTCTATTGTAACTAACAAGGGTAAGATCCATTTATTCATGAAGAACGTCTGCCCCTTGCTCTGCCACTATAACCGCAAGATCAAACAAAAGGATCTTGCCTAGGACAAGTTCATAAAAGAGATCTTGATCCTAGATCAGGAGGAGCCCCAGGTAGTATATCTCCAGCAAGGGAAAATGAAGAGCTTTGTGTATCACGCTAAAGGAGAAGAAAAAACTGACCATCAAACAGTCAAGAAAGAAATCAAAAGGCTTCAAAGCCTCATAGCTCAGGGGCAAGGCCTGGTCAAGTAAAGATAACCTGAGGATATGTTGAAGGTCTGGTGTTTTGAGTGCAACCAATACAGGCACTATGCCGCCAACTGCCCTAAGAGAAAGGGCACCAAGCAGTCTTCTTTGGAAGACTTGGGAAAAGACAGCCAGGAGTAGGCAATGGGACGTCTACTTCTGGACCCAGTAATCCTACAAATGCAGCCCTCAGACCCTGTAAGGTGGTAAAGAACTACAGAGAGGGAAAAAATCCCCCTCCCCAAAAAGCCCCCAACAAGCTCAAGTAACAGCTGAATTGGGAGGCGTTTATAACCCTCCTGTCCAAATAGTTTAATAAGCTTGTAGAAAATAAAAACTTTGATAAAAAGGCTTTTGCAGACTCCTTCAACTTGGCCTGCAAGGTCAAAGAGTCTAAATGGTCAGACTAAAATGTCCTTATCATGCCCACTAAAGTGGCAGATAAAGGGGTCATGTCCATAGTGGACACTGGAAGTACTGAGGTTGTCATCTCAAAAGGGTGTTTTGACCAGTTGAGGCTAGTAGAGGATGCCAAGGCATAATTTGCCTTGTCCTCAGTCACAGACACCGTTTTGGCACCTTGTAAGGTGTTCTATCACATGAAGATCTAGGTAGGAAGAAGTGTTGCCCTCCTGCTGGCTATAGTGGCAGAAGGCCATTAGTTTGATTTGCTCCTGGGAGTAAACTGGATTGCCATGGCTAAAGCCCAAATTGACATAAATAAGAAAATTTTGATAGTCAATGAGTAAGTGATCCATATGAAATCCCTCCAAAACCCAGTGAGCAACTTATGCCAGGGTATTACCAAGGTATAATCCCAAGAGTGTATCACCTTGGGAGGGGGGAAATTTGGAGACTTCCTGGTTTACCATGAGAATGTGGCAGGAGATGATATGTACATCTTCATCTCCACCA
>CAOJZF010000491.1:0-18864 GCA_948465475.1 Thalpophila matura
GCGGATTTGCAATAAATAAACAGATTATAAAAGTCGCTTTATTACTAATTGTTCAATACAATTTTTGAAAATTTAAGAATAAGTTTTCTAGTGAATTTTTTATGTTATTTTTTTTGTTAGTTTTTTTTTGCAAGTTAATGATGCTTTGTTTAGTTACTATAAGGGTGTTTTTAATTAACAATTTTACTACTATTACAAATTTTTCACTGAATCAATTAAGAGCAGAAGTAACACCTATCCAAGAAAATCACTTCCTACACATTCCAATTGATTTAAGTTCAAGAACAAATTAATATGTTTAAAAAAAAAAGCACTTAAATCTTTTATAAATTTAAAGTGTTGTTTTTTGTAACTAAATAAATCCTAATTCTGGGATGAACAGTATAGATCTGGTTATCACTATAAATATTGTTAGAATCTTCCCAGTAAAGGCAATTACTTTTTCTTAATAGAAGAGATTTAATTCAATGTTTAGTTAGATCAAAATTATTAAAAAACACAGAAAATCCACATACTCACAACCTTAAAGAAAAACTTTAGAAAATATGAGAGCAATGTCTTATAAGTTTTAAACTAATATAGTCTCCATAATGAGTATTAAATTTTTGGTAACAAATAAAGATAGTCATTTAAGACTTGTCATAGACACAAACTAAAACATATCATAAGTAGATTGTATCTTTTTTCTTGAGGATTTCTTTCTATCAAAAACTGCTAAGATTTTCAAATAGAAATTTAAAATTAACCTAAACAGTAACAAGATCAAAAAATAAATTAGTGTAAAACATGTCTACATATCTTTGTTTTGAAAGAATTTCAACTTTGTAGTGTATATTTTTGGGTATTCTGATAAAGATTTTACTTTAAGAAAAGATTGCTTCTTAGCTAAATGTAGAAAATTGACTGTTAAAGTTTGCAAGTAGGAAATCTTTTCCTTGTGAACTAAGAGTTTTTTATTTATAACCAACTATATAGTTTATATGGACTGTAAAAGGGTCCGCTATATTTATGTGTATTTCTAATAATTTATAGAATCTTAACCTATTGTAAAGGATATGTATCAAAGAATTAAGTTTGATTTAATTAAACAATTATTAAAGGCACATGAACTTAAAGTTTTATGGCAAATTTATATTAGGTTTCTAAGCTTAACTAATCTATTAGATGCGAGGTAAAAGGCTTTAATCTTAAATATTCACTAGTAAGTCTGAGGGAAAATGTCCAGATAAGTTTTGCTTGAGATAATTTTCTTAGTATCTTCCTATAATGATTAGGCAAAGCTACAGATGCAGATATCTTTCGAAATATTCACAAGCTACACTTATGCTTATTTCTATATACTATGATCAGCTAATGTGACTATAAGTAATAGTACAATAATGGCTTAGACACAGGCAATGATTTTAGCCTTTATTCTAAATTACTATTAAGGATTAAATAACCCACTTAATTAATCAAACTTATAATCAACCCTCCTAGAGTCTAGTGCTTGACAAGAATCTACATGTAGGCAAATCCTTGGCAAGAATCCTTAATTACATTAATAATTGGCCTGGGTAAAATATTACATATTTTATATATTATCTAATTAATGAAACTTAATATCTATTCTTATTAAAGGCAATTAAATCCAGATCTATTTTACTGATAATTTCTATAGAATGATGGACTTGGCAATAATGCAGCCAATTACCTATTCTTAGCAACAAACTGCAATACTAATTAATTAGGACATCTTTTAACCAAATCTCAAACAATTACTATTACAAGCACGCTCTTGGCAAGAAACTTCAACAATAATGTTTCTTGGCAAGGAATCCCAACAAGCTTGATTATTGTCAAGACCAAGATTTTATTCTGATCTTTAGCAAGAACTCTCTCCTATTTACTAGGATGATTATACCAGAATCTAGGCTATTTCTTAGCAACAAATATTATTCCTGCCAAACCTAAGAGATGGCAACCAAGCAACTTGATGGCTTATTCTTTAAGCATCCTCAACAAGATTACACCCAAATCCCAAATACTTAAGACTAATTAAATCAAGACAATAATAAGATGACTTTATGATTACTATGTTATAGTACTACTAGGACTATGGCACTTAAGACTCCAACCCAGTACCTCACTAAATATTTCAAAGCCTATGCTTCCCTTCCATTCAACTATATGAGTCCACCTCTTTTCCAAAAATAAATATATTATTTTCCTCTCTCTTAAATTGCCATTGCTGCTCTAGATCCTTACTTCATTACTATAGTTGTTTCTTATCCTAAATACAAAACATAATTTATAAGAAATCTCATAGCTAGAACAAATTACATTAAGAACTTGCCACTGAAGAGAACCTAGGTGCTGGTCTCCATACTATTGACCACCTCCAGACCTAAAGCCTACAATCAAGCATCTCTGTGGAATCTTACATTAGTGCTCACTACAGGGGTATTAGCTATACAAGAAGACAAACAGGACAACCAGGATGTACCATGCAGCCAAGAAGAACACCAAGAGTCAGGATGACATATACAACATTGTCATAGAGACAACAGTACTCCTAATGAAAGTACTTGAGAGAAACCTGAAGTACAGCTTCAATGACAACAACTACTATTAACCCCAAGAAAGGTCAGAAGAAGACTCTCAATAATAAGAGGCTGAATAAGAAGAACAGAAGACACAAGCATGACACTGCTCCTTATAACAGTGGCTCTGACTTCTCCTTTAGTGAAGAGTCTTCAAATGGAGACCCTCATGTCACTACCAACTTAAAGTATGTATGAGGATATGGGCATGAACCCAACTTCCACCTTTAAGCGTGCAGAATTCCAAACTAATAAGACCAAAAGAAGCTATGAATGCCCTGGTGGTTTCTGTGAGAACTTTTGGCTGAAAGGACACAAAACCAACAACTGCCAGAACAAGAGGCCATGACAGGCCAAGCCTTACTTCTTGAAAAAGGAAAAATAGTTACAATAAATAAGAGTTTATATCTTTTACTTTTTTTATGTTCCTATTGACTGTAGTATAGAGGATTTGTATATTATCAGTGAAAATGAGCAACCTAAATTACCAAGGTCTCATGTCACTGGTGTTACAGACTTCACTAATGAATCCATCTAGCATACTACTAATCAGGGATATTTGCTGTGTCAAGAGCACCACAGCAACAATATCAGGAAAACCTGTTGGAAGCTGGGAAAAAGGTTGCAAAACCTTATGCTCACAAGTTATTGGAGTCAGAAGATTATCTCCACTGGAAAAACCTTGCAGCTACCTCCTGGAAAACATGGACATCTGGTGAATTACAATTTCAAAACACTTAAAGAGCCATGGGTAGCCCCTGAACTGGTGTTCAACATTGGTAAGCCATATGAGATCATACTAGGAAACCTCAAAGACTGTAATATAGATATAAAAATGAACCATATGAAAGTATTTCTAAAATATAATAGAATATTTAGATAAACTAGATGTAAAACCCTGTGGAGCCTTTAAAAAAAAGGTCTTGAGAATTTCCCTAAGCAATCAAACATTCAAGGAGCTATGGGTAACCCCTGGACTGGTGCTCAACATTGATAAATCATTAGAGGTCATACTTAACCTCACTGACTGTACTATAGATATAAAAAAGGAACCAAATATAATACTTTCTAAAAGTATTACAGCAGACTCAAAAAACTAGATGTAAAACCCTGTGAATCCTTTGTGAACATGGTTCTTGAGGATTGCCCTGAGTATTCATTATGTTCTGTAATCCCAGAGGCTAGCTAATTGATAAATCTATGGACAACTAAAAAAGGCTACAACACTCTTTGAATAGTTTTATCCCATATTAATGATCATAGAGGAGAACATCCAGTAGCCTACTGTTCTAGAACGCTCAACCAAGCTGAAAGAAATTACACTGTAACTGAATGTGAATGTTTAGCCATAATTTACTCTTATCAGCAGTTCAGGGTATATATACACAGGACTAAGTTTAAAGTAGTCACTGATCATTCTTTCTTTAATGGTTAGAAAACCTGAAGGAACCAAAAGGAAGATTAGCTAGATGGGATATAAAACTTCAAGCCTATGATTACGCCATAGAACATAAAGCTGGCTCAAAACATCAGAATGCTGATGTAATATTAAGGTTGCTTACTATTCATGCTCTGAACCAGAAGCAGATAGGCTCTATGACCTGGTAAATTAACCTAAGAAGTGGGATAAAGAATTACCAGAGATCAAACAGATCCTAGTTAAATCATCTGCAAACACCACCTATCAAATGGGATGATAGTTCAAGGAGCTAGTTGATAATTCCTATATATTTGTAAGAGCATCCAACAGACCTGAAGTGACAAAAGTATTGCATCTACACACTGGGCATAGGGGCTTAATTGAGACTATGGAACAAATAAATATATTACTAATGGGAAAGCATCAGCTTTGATGTTACAAAATATATCAATTGTTTCTTTAGTTTGTCAGTCAGAAGTTAGATTTAAACTCAACTACCTAAAAATTAGTTACGCCTAAATTTTGCATGGCACACTGTGTCTATGGATCTAATAGGACCTTTTACCAAGCACTGTTGGTGTAAATACATAGTAGTGTCCATAGATCGCCTCACCAAATGGTTAGAAGCTTGAGCAGTAAAAGACTCAGGGGTAATAATTGTAGCCAAATTTGTGCAAGAACAATCAATACATAGACATGGCTGCCCCTAATTCTTATTAACTGACAATGCCACCAAATTCACAGGTAGATTCCTATCTAATTTAAACTATCTGATGGGAATCAGAGAAGTATTTACCACTCCATACCATCTCAAATCTAATGGTACAGTAGAAATAGTCAGTGCCACTCTAGAAAGGATATTAAGGAAGTTATTAGTAGATAAGTCTAGCAATTGAAATAATCATCCTCTAATCAGATATCTTTGCATATAATATAAGCTACCTCTCCTCCGCTAAACATACTCCTTTCCAACTACTATATGACCAACAACCAGCTTTAACACCATTGTTATACACCTTAATTAAGGAATCTAACACCCTAAGCTATTACAATTACCTAAAACAACTGTTTACTACTCTAGTAAATTTGAAAAGAGAGGCCTAATCCAATTTATTGTTATGGAAGAAAAAGGCTTGCAATAAAGCCACTCTGTCTTGACATCCTTTAGGATCCTTCTCATTAGGAGTAAAAATAAATGTTTTACCATAATAGAGGGTTTGGAAGGATTGATAAACTGTTTATCCTATGGAACAGACCTGTGGAAGTTATTGAAAAACTGGAGATTTCAATCATTCTATAAAGGATATTTCTAACAGATAACTTGTTAAAAGATTGCATACTAGATATATAAGACATATACTGGTCTAAGATAAAAAATAGGTAAAAATAAAAAGGAAAAATAAGCAAAATTAGAAATCTTTATTGATTTCTTCTTTGTTGACGTCTCTCTAGCTCCCAAGCCTCTATCTCTCTTTGAAAGAAATTAGTTTCAAGCCTAGAAACTACCTTCTGTTAGCTCAACTGTTGTTGAACTATCCACTCCTCCCCAAACCCATCCCCTATTGTAATTCCTTCTTCTGTCTCCTCATGGAGCCAGGCTTCCCTATCCAATTAACAACAAATACAATCCACCCTGGTTATTGTACATAACTAGTATTGACAGACCTGAGTAAACAGGTAAGAGAATTGGACTATGAGCAAAACAATATTCTTCTCTTGAAGAGCAAACCAATAATGGTTCTGTACCACAGAGAAACAGCCAACAAGAATTAAATAGTCCATAGCAAAATCCTCTATATACTAGTATGGACCCTGCAAGTCAGAAGGAGAAGCACCCATCAAGTGAATGGCAACTTGCCACAAATTAGGCAAATCTTCCTCTAAAGTACAAGGCTTTGTAATAATATTGAAAATTAGTGTGAACTAGTTTACACATTGTCACCATAGCAAAACAATAATGCTTTTGTGCCAAAAACTGAAGAGCCACCATTGTTAGTTTGGAGATACAACTAATACTATTATGACAAGACTTGTTACCCAACTCTATAAAGGAGTAACAAGAGAAGTTGGCTACCATACCCCAGAGACAGAACACCAATTCCAATAAAGGAAACACCCTCTGACTAATGGCATAATCAGAAGTTCCAGGGACGTAAGGAACCTCCAATTGAGACATCCATCAAACAACATCTGACAGAAATCCTTGGTTGCCACCTCAGGATCTTGGGTAATGTTGTAAATATTAAGTCTCTCACTAAGCCTATGGTTAACAAACTTGTTAACCTTACTCAAGAGGAACATAAACTCAGCGCACTAATCCTTGTGGCGCAGAACAAGAGGAACAATAGGACTCTCTCCCCTTGTCAGAGCTCTAGTGTCATAATGGAAGAGGTATTCCACCCCTTCTATGACAATAGGCTGCTCTAGGTTTTTCAGATTGTCTTCTAATGTTGCCCACTGAGAGATAGGAGGACAAGTATGTCCCCTCTCAGAGTTGTTGTTAGTAGCTCCAGCACCTCCAGTTGAACAGCTTGCTAGCTCACAAGCCAACACAGCCTGGACCTTGTCCAGAATGGCATGGTGACTAGCACGCACAATCAAGTGAGCGACGTTGTCACTGACTACGTCTAAGCAACCCTGTTTCTCAACAGAAACCCTAGTATTTACATAACAACCAAGAGTTGAGGCAAACCTAGAAACAGCATAGTCAGCACCAGTGTTGTTGGTCTTATTTTCTTAAATAGAACCCGTAATACAAGTTAAAAATTTGTTAATACTAACTAAATTTCAGTATGGGTTCATGTTTTCAAACAGTTAAAAATTTATAATAAGAAACTTTCTAAAGACAATCTATAACTATTAATCTTCACCCCATTGACTAAAATTATGGAGGGGAATGTGAAATATTCACAAGCTACACTTGTTCTTATTTCTTTATATTATGATCAGCTAATGTGACTATAATTAATAAAAATAATGGCTTAGAGACAGGCAATAATCCAAACCTTTGTTTTAAGATACTAATAAAGACTAAACAACCCAAATAATTGATCAAACTTATAATTAACCCTCCTAGAGGCTGGTGCTTGCCAAGAACTTACATCTAGATAAGTCCTTGGCAAGAATCCTTAATTACATTAATAATTGGCCTAAGCAAAATAATACATATTTTGTATATCATTTAATTGATAAAACTTAATTTCCATTCTTATTGAAGGCAATTAAATCCAATTCTATTTTACTGATAATTTATATAGAGTGACGGACTTGGCAAGAATGCAGCCAATTACCTAATTTTAGCAACAAACTGCAATACTAATTAATTAGGACATCTTTTAACCAAATCTCAAACAATTAATATTACAAGCACGCTCTTGGCAAGGAACTCCAACAATAATGTTTCTTGGCAAGGAATCCCAACAAGCTTGATTATTTCCAAGACCCTACTTTTATTCTGATTCTTGGCAACAACTCTCTCCTATCTACTAGGATGATTATACCTGGATCTAGGCTATTTCTTATCAACAAATATTATTCCTGTCAAACCTAAGAGATAGCAACCCAAGTAACCATGATGGCTTATTCTATAAGCATCCTCAACAAGATTACACCCAAATTCCAAACACTTAAGACTGGTTATATCAAGATAATGATAAGATGCCTTGATATTTACTATGTTATAGTACTAAAAGGACTAGGGCACTTAAGACTCCAACCCAGTACCTCACTAAATATTTCAAAGCCTATACTTCCCTTCCCTTCAACTATATGATTCCCCCTCTTTTCCCCAAAATTAATATAATTTTCCTCTCTCTTAAATTGCCATTGCTGCTCTAGATCCTTACTTCTTTACTATAGTTATTTCTTATCCTAAATACTAAACATAAAATTTAAAAATCTTATAACTAGAACTAACTACAACAAGAATTTGCCACTGAAAAGAACCTAGGTACTGGTCTCCATACTAGTGACCACCTCCAGACCTAAAGCCTGCAAGCAAGCATCTCTTTGGAATTTTCACATAATTAGATCAGCAAGCTTATAGTAAAACAATTAGATATATTGAAATTATCAAATACTTTCTTGAAATCTAAGCTTTAACTTAGAAGATTACTACCAATTTATTTTGGAGTCAGATCAGAGATTATAAAACTTTCAAGAGAAAAAAAATTAAGAGCTATTTGAGTTTAAGTGAGTATTGGTTCTTTTTATTTAAACAAAATAAATATGTTTATGTGTGATCACACTATACTATACTATACTATTCCATTTTTTTCTACATTTTATAACTTACTTTGATATAATATCTTTGACTATATATTTACATATGTTACTGAGGATATTAAGAACAATAAATGCTAAAAAGTCTTTAAATGAGAGGTGCTAGCTTATGAGCAATAGAATTTTTTCATAAATATTTGAGGGATACTTTTATAACCAAATCATAGGCCTGTCTGATTACTATGGACAATGATTCATATTACAGGGCATCCACCTGTTCTTGGTTCCCGCTAAGGTAGACTCTACAGGCTTTAAGATGTGGCACAGTCATGGTGGTAATGTATTTTCTAAGGGTAGTTGGTACCAGGGCAGACCCATTATAAATGGTTATTCAAACTTCTTCCTGTGCCACTAACAGGAGCAACTTAAATATGTCTTATCTGATATGGCTGCTGTTATTGGCTCTTGGAGGCATGTTAAGATTTTTACAGGATTTAAATTATAAAGTAAATATGCAAAAAAACGTTACAAGGCAAACAAGACATTAATTTGATATTAGATATTGTGACCAAAAATCAGAGAAAGATGATGGTTGTGTAAGGGACTCTTTTGATTTAATGAAAAGAAATTAAGGGCCAACACTTCCATGATTTCTGATCCATGTAAAATGTTTTGGTAAAATTGATTTTTAAGTGATTTAGGGATGAGGATTGACTTTCAGGCCCCTTAATCTCCTCAGATCCTTTGAATTTTCCAGGCTGGGTCGGATTTTTACTCATTATCTGGTTCTGAGTCTGTTAGTTGCTTGTTGTAAGGAGTCACAACATTATTTCCCCAAAGCTTTTTGACTTACTAGCTTAAATTGGAAGTCTTATTTGGTATTTAAACTCCTACTGACTAAGGGCTGATTTTTTCAGAAAGAAAACCAAAAAAGGAGAAAAGAAAAGGAGAATGGATAAGCCTGATTAGCTCTTTTCTCCATTAAGTGGTTTTATATGAAGATAGTTTAACTTTTTGTACAATATAGGGACGTCCCCTAGCTTTTACTCTTGATCTTATAATGATCCTAAGCCATTTCCAATCTTTTTCATGGCTTAATCCACTTAATTTGGCCCAATTTAATGTTTTGGATATGCCTTCATATAATGATTAAAACTTTGTCCTCAACAGCAAATGTGGCCACTACTTTTTCAGTTTTTTTTTATTATGATATACTTTCATCTTAAATTAGTATATTTTTTTTGTAATTTAAGCTTGTCCGTAAATCTCTATAAGTTTCACAACAAATAATTTTACTGCTTTTTTATATGAGTTAATGTTTGTCAAAACAATTATGGGATCTTTTTGAGCATATCTGTCTCCCTTACATATTTAATAATAAGTCAGGAGAACCTGGCGGCTTGGTGGAGAACTAAGCAATAAGCTATAACTACTATGTTTATGTGTTCATTCCACTCTTCCTATGTTCACAGGTTTCATTTCTACCATTATATGTTTGATTTAGACGGTTTTTTCTCCATTAATTTCTGGGTGGCAGGGGGCAGCAACTGTATACTAGATCTCATAGCTCTCCAGGAACTGGTTTATGACCTGAGAGACATAGGGTTTCTCTCTGGCCTTCAGGATAACTGATAGGCATCTATGCATGGAAGCTAGACAATTCCTGATCAACCTCATAATATTTTTTGAGGTTTAAGTGAATTACTTGCATCTCTATCCATTAAGTGGAATGGTCAATTTCTAGGACAAAACAAAATTTCTTTCTGTCAGGCGCTGCAATGCAACATTTGTCTAATGACACTTACTGGAACAAGAAGCTCACCAAGATGGAGTTTAGCAGCCATTTTACTAGTACCATGTTCTTCTGGTTGCATTTTGGCATTTACAAATGACTTTCTTGATTTCTCCTGCTATCCCCTTCCATAATTATCTTTTCTGGAGGGAGGGTGTCAACTTGGCGTGTTTGAGATGCCCTTTCCTCTGCCTGTGGGCTAACTTTACAAGTTCTTCCTTTTAATTTTTAGGAAAAATTATTTAGATCTTTTTGTCTATTCTCCTTCCTGGTCTTCCACCTCTTCTTTGACGGGTTTAGATAATTTTTTAATTAAGCAGGAAGTTTATTCTGCTACTTGGTTATCTTTACCAAGTCTTTATTTGATAGTGAAATTTACTACATCAAGTAATTTGCTGCTCTTATGAGTCTACCCCATAATTCTTTTTTTTAGTACAGCCCTTAGGGTATTGTAATCAATTATTGCCATAAAATGAGTAAGACATATGTAGGACTTGAGCTTTTCTACATTCTTTTTGTTGATTCTTACAAGTCAAGCTTGGAAGGGTAACTAATGTTGTCAAAATTAAGACAATTTACTTTTGAAGCTAATTAAAAGATCTGAGGGATAAAAACCAAGACTGACCAGAAAACCCAATGAAAAAATGAGAGATCATAAGCACAGTATATTGAATTCAAACCTTATTAGGGCATCTTCAAGGAAAATATAAGCTCAACATATTGGAAAACAAGAACTATCAAGCTTAAGGACAAATCATGATAGATACTGCCTTCTCTGACCTTGAAGGACATCTGAAGTGAGACTAAGTTCAGCTTTATTAGAACTTATCACAGATTTACCATTTATCCTGCTATCTTAATATCTCTGTTAAAAATGCCTAGAGGCAACAACAACAGTAATTAGACAAAAAAAATGGGGAAACTTCTGGAGACAAGTTTGATACCCTTGCCCATCAACTGTTAGTTAATCAGAGAACCATTAAGAAAGCCCTGGGAGATGGGGCCATAATCTATAATACCTGTCTTATGGCATACAATAAGGCCTTGAACAAAGTGATGATTAGCGCATTTCAGAAGGCTCTTGAGCCAGACATGGAGCCCCTTCTTAAGACAGATGGAAAGTCAAAGGAAGCCTTCAACCTCATCCAGAAGATGGAGGGCCTTGTTATCAACAAGCCTATACAATAGCCAGTCCTTCATGAACTGTAAAATATAGTTTTTCTCTAAGAAAGTTAGTGTTTGACTTTCAAATAAATAAGATAAATAGAGGATTTTCTATTCCAATCACTTAATTCTGTGATAGAACTGCTTCTATCTAAACAATATATATGTTGTCTCAATATTAAATTCTTTTTTTATGTCTGAAATTTTAGCACCAAATTATTTGTTATCACCTTTTTCAAATAACAATATCTATTTCTGACAATTTACCAAGACAAAAGCACCTTACAAATTTTTCTGGATCAATTCTATTGGCTCTGCAATTTCTGCAAAATTTGGGACAGATTTTCTAAAAAATAAGCCATTCCAAGGAACCTTTGGGCTCCATCAATACTTATAAGGAGCTTAATTACTAAATCCTTCTATCAACATAGGACTGGTTCAATGCCATTTTTATTTACAATGTTACCTATACCTACATTTTTCTTTATGCAAAGGAACATTTTTTTGAGTTTATTCTCATTAATTGCATTGTCCAGTATTTCCTAGACTGTCTTCAAATATTTAAATTGCTGCTTTTATGTTTTACTAAATATGGTGATCTTGTATATATATGGCAGAGCATTTTGGTCTTAATAGACCTAGTATTTGGTCAACTAACTGCAGAAACATGACTCCAAAGGTTTCCTTTCCTATGGGGAGGACTAGCCACTGAAAGATTCAACAGTATTGTAAAGGAGGTTATCTATTTGAAATCTGGTTGCAACTTCATCTAAAGTACGCTTAAGTTAAGTTTTTTCATGGTAAACACAGTTGCTCCCTCCATTGCATTAAGCTGATCCTCAATCTGGTGCAACAATAATGCTTTGTCTATGATGCTTGTTCTTTGTTTGATAGTTAATAAAAACTCTTATTGTTTTGTATTTCTTTTGCATGCACACTATTGGTGCAGCATATAGATTTAATGTTAGTCTATGAACCTTACATCCCTCAGTTATAGATATCTATAATGACAGCGTCCCATACTTCCCTAATAACACCTAAGGACAATAATTCTTATATATATATTGTTAGATAACCTGATACAATGATAGATTTTTTAAATTCCATATTATACTTAACCTTGGTAACACAGTTACCTGCTTCCTTAATATACTATCCAGGTTAGTGTTTTTTGTGAGATAATTGGTTGAAATACTATAACATAAAGAAATGTAAAAATGATAGTATAAATTGATTTTTTAGAATATCCGGATTCTTATAAAATTTAAAAACTAAAAACACTGTCCCTTATAAAAGATTAGGGTTTTTGGTATAGGTTTACAGTGACAAGAAGTTTGCCAACTAATTGGTCTTGGTAGTGATCAATATGATGTTCTGTACTTTTTCCAGGCCAATATGAATAGTTAAATGTTATCCTTTATTACAATCTTATGGTAAGAAAGGGCTTTGCCAAACTTTCTCCTCCTAGGTTAATAAACTTTTGTAACTATATCTTTTTTATGCCCTGGCATAGGTTTCTGATAAGATCTTTAAAAAAAATTATATGGGTTGTTTCCTTGTTTAAAGTTAATGTCTGTTGATTGACATCAATAGGGCTTTGGATGCAGCAAAACAACTTTACTTTAAGGAGAAAATTGAACTGTAACTTGTTAGCTACTATAGCTGATAGTTGGGTGACAATACTTTCAGGCTAAATCTTCATACCATAGAATAATCTACAGAGAAATACTATAGTGTTGGCAACCAACATTATAGTGAATGACACTTCTGCATCTTGCATAATTTAACTCTTTGAAAACACCCTTGTAAGATTAAAACACTGGTGCTCCTAGTCTCTGCAATAGACAATACTCTTTTGTCTGACACCTTCTCAGGCATGGCAAGGACATTCTTATTTGACTACTTGAACTCTTTCACCTTGTAAACAGGTTGGGAAAGCCTACTAAAGCTTTTTTATTAAAGCTTTTATCTTCAACAAGCTTTTTGAACTATTTTGATAGGATTGCCATAAACTCATCTTTATTAAGATTATTTTTGGGCTCTGTTTTGGCTTTTTGGGAACCTGAACTTTCTATCCCCCTCCATATTCCTTCACCGCTATTTTGGTCTGAGGGCTTCTTTTAAAGAATTACTGGATTAAAAGTGAAAGTCCTGTTGTCTAATCCTGGCTGTATTTTTCCTAAAGCTTGGAAGAGAAATAGTTAGTACCCTATTTCTTTGTATAAATTTGCAGCATAGTGTCCTTTTCGGTTAAACTCAGCATTGAACTTTAAGCAATTACTTGGAATACATCTTCTTGGCTGGACCTCTACCCTGGGCCATGAGATTTTGGGGTCTCTTAATTTCCTTATTCACTGCTTAGTGATCCTTTTTTCTTATACATTTAAATCATTGTACCCAAAGTTCCTCTTATCACCATACTAGGTTATAAGAACCAGGGTTCTTTTTGGTCTAAGATATATGTTATCTTTTTCAAATTTTTCCCATCTGAGACTTTTTTCTTTGACATATCTGTTATGCCATAGAAAAGGGAATTTGTTTTTCACAAACAATTATATGAAACTTTTTCTCAATCACAATTCACTTATAAAACCTTCAGAGTTTTTCAGACCAGGAGATATAGATTTAGATTTGGTCTTATCTCTTCTGTTTGACCTTGTAAGGTTTCATAAGGTCTTCTTTAGGCTAATATCTTGCAGAAGTTAGATTTAAGCTCTTCTTGAGCTCCTAAGATGCAAATTTCTGGCTAGTGAATCACAATATCACCTTAGATCTAAACAAAGCTTTAAATAATGCTGCTCAAGTATTATTGTATATATTACTAATTCCTTACTTAAAATTCTAAAAAATCAATAACCTTTGAAAATACTACCACTGAAAATTTTAGTTTTTGGGAGTAGACTTACCTCTATGTCTCCATGTCTTTAGGTGTCATGAACCCTAAGGATTCTCTTAGTGGTCCTAATAGACTTTTATCCGTTTTAGACTCCATCACCATTATCAAGGTGAATGATATCAGCACCAAATCCCATAAGTACTTCATTAAGGGTTTCATATGGCCTGTGAGGTTACACAAAATTCCAAAATCTCAAAATCTCGAAATTTCTCACAGATAAAACTTTGGGAAATTCCTCCAGGAAGGTTGTTGGTCTCTTTTGACTTATTTCTTTTAGTTATCAATAAACAATAAAGATCATTTTGTACAACTTTTATCTTCTATTTTTGTCCATTTTTCTTGTTACAAATCCGATTTTAGTTAGTATAAAACACCCAACAACCATGGCTGAACCACTTGCAGTGGTACCAGCCCTTAACACCATGATCCCAGTATGCTCACTACTGGTCTTTGGAGCTAGTATGTCTTGATCTTCCTTAGTGGTTAAGGTAGTTATTAAGGCTGTCTTGTTTGCAGTAACTACTTTGGCCTGGCTGTCCCAGCCTATGAGTAAGATCCAGGGCCTAGTAATGCAACTTTGGGGTCATGACATTAGGTGCTTCCATAAGCAACCCAGAAGTAGGATCCAATATTGGATGCTTTACCAACCATTGTAGAGACTTGGTCAATGGCCACAGACAGGGAATCACCTTCCAGGGCGGCTATCTGTTCTTGAGGCCTATTAAGGAAGACTTGGCAAGTCTTTAGTTGTGGTAAGGTCATATTGGCAATGTATTTGTGGAGGGCATTTAGTCTTAAGGTAGACTTAAGATGAATGAACATTTAGATTACATCATGTTTTACCAAAGGGAGAAGCTAGTAGACATCTTGTCTAGAACAACTTTTGATATTGGCTCTAGGAGGCATATCAAGATTTTATAGGTTGTTAAAAAATGGAGAAAATAGGTACTTAATTTGTTTCAAGACAACTAGGTTTTTATAAACAGAAAAAAATATTATTTAGAAATTGGAGAAGGATAGTGGGGATGTAGAGTACTCTTTTAACCCTATTGAAGAGGCTCCAGGTGTCAATTCTTCCATAATCTCTGTTTTGTGTAGATAGTTTTAGTAATCTTGAATCCTAAATGGTTTGGGATGTACAGATTGACCTCTGGGTCCTTCAGCCCCCTTGGATCATTTGGCTTTTCTAGATTAAGTTGGTCTTCATTATATATCTGATTCTGACCCCATTGGTTGCTTGTAGATTAAAAGTAACAAAAAGTATGATATCTTGCTCTTTGATGTATCCTTAATCACATTGGTTTTTATTCCTTTTCTAGTTAACTTTGTATTGTTTGCATCAAGGATTATCTATTACCCAGTAATGGAATCATATAGTGATTATGAAATATTCATGAGCTACACTTGTGCCTATTTCTAAATATTATGATCAGCCTATGTGATTATAATAAATAGAACAATAATGGCTTAGACACAGGCAATAATTTAAGCCTTTGTTCTAAATTAATAATAAGGATTGAATAATCCAATCAATTGACCCATGGAATATATCTAACCATTCAATAGAGGCCAATAATCAATTGCCATAATAATCAACTTAGGCAAAATTATACATACTTTTATAATAATTAATTGTAAATAAAATTGTTCTGATTAAAGTTATTTATATCCAATACTATTTTATTAGTAAGTATAAAGAGTGACAGAATTGGCGAGACTGCAGCCAATTATTTATTCTTGGCAAAAACCTATAATACTAACTAAATAGGGCATCCATTCACCAAATTTTGGACAACTACAAACGCGCTCTTGGCATAGAACCTCAATGTGTTTGATTTTTGGCAAGAGAGCTCAATAAGCTTGATCCTTGCTGATTCCCTGCTTTTGTTTCAATTCTTGGCAAGAACTCCCTCCTATTTACTAGGATGATTATGACTTGAATCTAGTTCATATCTTATCAACAAATGTTATTTCAGTCACACCTAAGAGATGGCAACCCAAGTACCTATGATGGCTTATTCCTATAAGCATCCTCAACAAGATTACACCTAAATCCCAAATACTTAAGACTGGTTAAGATCAAGATAATATAAGATGCTTTGATAATTACTATGTTATGGTACTACTAAGACTAGGGAACTTAAGTCTTTAACACATTACCTCACTAATATTTAAAAGCCTAGATTCCCCTTCCCTTCAACTATAAAACCCCCCTCTTTTCCCCAAAAGAGAAGGACTAATCACTTCTTAATCAAGTTTATTTCAAAATAAACATAACTGTTTTTTCTTCAATTGGCAATAGCTACCCCTAAATTTTATTCAAGTTAAGTCTTAGTCAAAGACTTACATAAGGAAAATACATCTAGAACTAGCTAGAAACTACTAACTATCCACAGAAGAGAACCTTTGGTAATAGTCTTTATACTAGTGATCACATCCAGACCAAGCCCATCAAGCAAGCTTTTCTGTGGAAGTTTCACAGTGATAATCATATCTTTCTTTGTCATAGCAAGATAATGTCTTGTCTTTTAAATAATAACTCTTTTAAGGCCCCATCTCTATTCTTAATTGCTATTACACCCCCACTAAAATCTGACACTAATTGTTCTAACAGGAAGGCATACTTGGTTATGGTGTTCTGCCCCCTGGTAAATAGTGATCCATATTCATCCTCTACCACTATGAATTTTCTAAATACTAAGAGGATTGTATCTTCTCTACCCCTACAGTCCTTTAAGCGCCTATGAATACCCTGTGGGTGTTTGTCCCCACTGCTGTGAAGTCTATTAGAATCATTTTTGCCTATCTAATAGCTATCCTAGCAGTCCTTACCTAACTCTTCTTAATTTTTAATTCAATACCTGAGTATCCCAGTGTATCATTATTAAAAGGGATCTGAGATTTATGGGGCTACAAATAGTCTTATTATTTCTAGTTTATAACTGTAATATTCTTGATAGCTAAAGAATAAAGTTAAATCTGGAGTTTTTGTAGATAATTTACTCAATCTAGAGGGATTTTTTGGGACACAAACTTTAAACTAGATCAAATAGAAAATAGAGAATAATAAAAACTAGGTCTTACTATAGAGCCAATGTTATAATTCTATTACAAGATGGCCAAATGTATAATTTTAAATATAAAGAAGTTGGTTAATGGGTGGTTTATAACTTTATTGAAAAAAGGGAAGTTCCTTATATAGAAGGGGGTGGAGGAGGGTGAGACATCTGCGGGGGTTTTAGATAGTATTGTCTATTGATGGGACTCTTGTCCTCTTGGATTAAACTTGAGGGTTTTTTTGTTCTAAGGTAGGTGATTCAAAAATCCTGGAGACAAATAATAACCCTTATCAAGACGTTTGAGCTTAATTTGATGCTTTCAAGTGCTTTAATAAATATTGTTGCCTTCATAATGATCAGTTGTCATATCAGGCAATGTATCAAAACAACTTTAAAAGATTGGATATAATTCAATTTAAACTATAGCTCACTTTCACAATAAACGCAAATTTTTCTAGTTAACATTAAAAGAAAATTACAATGGCCATTCCTGCATTCTAATATATTTGACCACTAATTTTGTGGACTTAGTATTTAGCTATAACAAATTCAATAAATTAATTTAAGATGAAATTGCTTGATAATAAATCTTAATTTAATTAGATTGACTTAAGGCTATAAAGTAAGGGTTAGACCATAACAATAGATCTAAGTGCTAATAGAATTCTGACTATCTAAGTCAATATAATAATTTCTTGAGCAAGATAAACAAAGATTTTAAAAAATATTTGTAGCATTTGAATGCAATTTACAGATTAAAAATAAATTTACTTGAATATATCAATTTTATGTGCAATATGCCTAAAACATCACCGCAAACATTAAGTGTTGTTCAGAATTTGTTTATTTCCATATAGAAAACAACTTTCTGATAGAATCACTGATTGATTGGAAAAAGATCCTTTTAGTAAAGAGAGAAGCAAAATTCCTGGTAGACTAAATACCTGTAAAATGAACTTCAAAAAGAATCAATCTATTACTTTGCATTTTTTTACTGAACAAGAGGATGAATTTAGAGATCCCTATAATGAGAAAATGTATGATGAGTTACATCACACTTGTTGTGATCCCATGCATGCTGAAGTTAAAAAAAATTGCTATAATAACTAAGGGGAGAGTGCTTAATTGCAATTTTTCTAAACTAATTTAAGATTTCATATTTTCTTATTTCTAAGATGAATTTTATTAGTTTTTTACAAACCAATTGCAATTCACAAATTGCAATTCCAAAAGATACTTTTTTAGGAAAAACTTAATCTAAATATATTAAATATAAACAGGATTTTAAGCCTAAATCCAAATTAATTTCAATATGGCAAATTGCTAATCACAAATTGTGATTACAATTTAATATTTGAAAATTAGGTAATCTTAATATTGAAAAAATTAGTAAAGTTATCATAGTAACTTATCATAATTAGTCAATCAAAATGCATTAAAAAGATGCCCAAATCTAGCTGGATATACTAACTACTATACCATATTAAAATATCATATCAAGCATAACAAATCACATAAGAAACATATAAAACTTATATGCATATACCAAATATATAAAAAACTCATAATAAATCGCATTTATTTAAATTAAAAATCTACCCCAAATTTCCTTACATACCCAATAAAAAACATGATACTTCATTATAGTTATCTTTATTCTCTTTTATAGTTTATATTATAAAAATACTTGAAAATGCATTCACTTCAATCTAGTAAGAACAAAGGCAAGG
>CAOJZF010000492.1:0-18399 GCA_948465475.1 Thalpophila matura
CTCTATAGAAGAAGTGGTTCAAAGAGAGTTGTTCTTAATAGCATCCCACTGGTTCCATTTAATCTTGTTGATGGGTGGGCCCCTTCTACTGTTAATGACTTCACCAGACCACTGCCTTTAAAAATAATTTATGAAGTCAGAAAAGATTTTGCAATGTTCCTGCATGTACGGGGTGGCTAGAAAACTTTTAAGGGCATTACTTACAAACCAAGGTTTGATAAGAGCTAACGCAGAGAAGCACTTTGTTTTGTGCTCTGCTTCAAATGTAAAATCAGAACGTACAAAAGCAGCTAATTTCTTATCCTGCTGCAATCTTCTTGTCAAGGCTTGACGTAAATGAAAAAAGCAACCTTGAGGCTTTAAATGGAATACAGCAATAAAGGCATTTGCCTGTGCCTTCTCAAAGTCGACCATTAACCTAAATTTATAAGTGTAAAATTCATCTTGTTGTGAAAGACTTTGCTGTAAGATGCTACTTATTGACAGATTACCACTTTCCTTTCTTGAAGACCTAGGGACTCAACCCGTCTGAATAATAGTGAGTCTTTCTTTGATTTTTTCCAATATTAACTGGTAGTGTTGTTGGGTTGCACCAGACATCAGGCAGTATACCATGGGGAGAACTTTATCACCAAACTGACTGTGAATGACCCAAAGTTGTTGGAATAACTTTGGACAGGAAGAGAAGGTAGCATCTGCAAGCCACTATTTGCAGTCTAGAAGCCGTTCCAAATTATCTTGGGTTGCCCAGAAAATTGTGCAGTTTTCAGTTCCATTGCCAGAATCAAGTAAAAGGAAATTTGTTGTGTTATCTCGGGTTACCTGTTGTTCTTCAGTAAGTACCAGGTCTTCAATGAACTTGGCACTTGGGTCAATATCCAGATTTTCACGTTTGTAGCCTGCAACAAACTTTTGAAGAACGGGGATTTCACTTGCGCAGAAAAACCTGCCTAGTAGAAAGGCAAAGGAGCGCATTGCTCACTACTTCTTGTTTGGGATTGCGGACTTAACTGTGGTAGTCTGCTCAAAAAACTATTTAAGGAGTCTATTAAAAACATCTGTTGGTTCTTTACAATTAATATGTTTACCTTTGACTGGTCCAACCACTTCTTCAAAACCCTTTGTCTTTATTCTGGCCTTGCAGTGATTGGTTTCACAACAAAAATAATGCACTGGTCTGTCTTTCATAACATCTTCACATTGAAAAATGTACCCTTCATGGTACCAGGCAGAAGAGAATTTACGAGACATAATTGGAAAAGAAGGGGGGAGAATTGCTGGAGGTTTAAATTCATCACCAAATTTAGCCAAGTTTGGTGCAGTCAAGGTATCCCATATAGGATGTACAAAGAGACGCATTCTTTTTTCTTTTTCTAATTTCCTGAGTTGTTTTTTTTTCTCTTTTGTAAAAGTTGTTGAAGAGATTGATAGAGTTTGTGTAGAAGAGTCAGTAAAGCTAGTATACTCATTCAGATTTTTGAGTAATGAATCACTTAAAACTTCTGCTTCAGAACTAAATTCATCCCTCTGAGACTCTACAAAGCTGTTATGAGTCAAGATAGAACTTGCATCAGAGTCGTTGCCATCTCCAATTATTTCATTGGGAGTAAGGACTGCATTTTGAGATAGAGTGTAAAGAGGGGAGGGGGGAGAGTAGTTAAAAGATGAAGGGGAAGGGGACGGGGTCTTTGTTTTAGTCTTTTTAGGGGTTTTTTGTTTATTTGTTTTTTCATTTGCAGTATTTGAAGGTTTTTCTTTTGCTCTCTTCCAAGCTCTCAAATCTCTAGCGGTTGTATAATGTGTTTTAAAATAATTTGATCTAGTCATATTATTTAAAAACAGTAAGAAAAAGTAAAAGTTTTATTATAAACTGAGAAATATTGTTAATCTTTATCAAAAGTAAAAAAGAATGAAAACACCACGTCAGTCCAAAAGTTTTCTAAACATTTTCAAATGAAAAATTCAACATGACCACTTTTTGAATTGGTTGTGGAAAAATATAAATGTGTTTTACTATAATGCAGTTCATTTAAATTAAGCGCAAGGCCAAAAAATAATAAAATTATTACAGAGACATAAGACCTCACAACTCAAAATTTTAAGATTTGATTTCTTTTTTAAAAAAAACAAGTTTATAGAGAAGCCACATATCAATAATATCTACTAAGCTTACAAAATTAAAATACATATGATATCCTAGTGAATTATAGTATCAAAATTAGTTGCAGCAAAACTGAGACTAAAAATTGAGTTTGTCACTTTCAAGATATCAAGTATCATAGATCCTAATTAAGTTTAAATTTAATTTCTGGTTGAAATTAAGCACAAAGGTTTTCAGGAAATAGATTTTCCTAGACAAAGTTTGAAATTACAAACTTCAATATGGCCACGCCTTGAATATTACTAACAAAATACTAATAGCTTTGTCCTTAATATTATATTTTTATTTGAACTATGAATTGTTTAATAGAAACATTTAGTTGAAATTAAGTGAACATAAACTAAATAAAAAAATAATGAAGCTTACTATATTTAATAATATAAAACAGGCCAATAAATTATTTTTTTTGTCTCAAACTATTGGATTAATGTTTTAATGGAAGAAAACAAGATGTAGTTAGTTGTTTTTTTAATGTTGTTAATTTTTTGATTAAGAAAAGTTTTGAGTTGGCAGGTTTTGATAAAGCCACTTTTGATAGTTTAAAATTAACCCAATTACTAAAATCAAGGAATATGCACTAGATTGATTAAGAGCAGAATTAGGATCCGTTTGAGTTTGCCACTTTTTGATCACTTGAATTTAAGTTAGTTAATTAAGAATTTATTATGAAAAAGGGAACTAAATAAGTTTGCGCTTAATATTTTGAACGGACTAAAAATGTCATTTGAAGTGACAAACTCAAAATTTTTACGAGTCGGTCATTTTCGAGATTGCCATTTTCAATTTGAGGTTGTCACCCATTATTTATTGATCCTCCTGGTAATTTTCAAGAATGTCAAGTTATTGATTGACAAGATCAATTGAGATGATTTATACCGCAACAGTACCTCACAAGTTCCTCTGTGAGAAGAAAAGTGCTTGTGAATTACTGGCTGGAAAGAGCATTGCATGAACAAATTTTACAACATTGAAGATTTTATAAATGCTTTTAAGCCCAACAACTTGAATGCAATTATAAAATTTTTGACTCTATGTTTTAGTTGTAGCTATTACTAAAACACCAGTATAATCCAAGAACAAAACTTACAAGAAAAAAAAGCTATAATTGTATTGTGTTATGCCCATAAGAGTTTTTCCAGAACTTAAACCTTTGGTGCTTATAACATCCTTTTTAAAAATCAAGCTAAAAATACTGTTTTGATGTTTTAAAAATATTAAATTTAGTACTAAACTTAAACAAAGGGGAATTTGTTATATACCCAGCCTTTTCAAGGAGGTTTTTATTGCTCAACCAATACTCTGCTCTAGCTGGCCACTTTTCTTTTTTGTATATCAATAATGATTACCTCTTATAAAAAAAATTGCATCGATTTTATGAAAACTCTGGTGTTATGTTATCAAGCAATAACTGTGATTGCCAACCAGCTTTTAGTAATTCTTTAAGATAAATAGAATTCTATCAAAAATTTTTGGCACATTTTGTAACTATATATTCTACTAGTTCAGAAAAGATAGTAAAATTAAAAAAAAATTACAGTTCAGAAGACTAGATTAGATGACAAAAAAAATGGATTCTTAGATAGTTCTTTTCTAGGTAAAAAGTTCTGAGGCCCAATTACATGTTTCCTTTTAAATCTTTATATACCAATCTTTTAGAGTCAGATTATTGTAACTATTACAATTATCATTAATTTTATGCTAAAGATGGAAACAGAATGTTTTTAAAACTAAGAGATCTAATTAAATAAAGACTTATAAAGTTTATAATCCACTTCATATGGATCTGATACTTGATGAATTTGCAATCTATTTTAAAAGGTTTAATCCTTGTCAGACTAAATCTTGATCATATGATTAGCTTTAAGACTTGAATGAATTGATATTAAAAGATACTCTTGTGATTTAGGACATATGAATTTTTTTATTCAGAAGAAGATCACCTGAATCACTTATAAGTATCCAAAGTTGCAGTAAGTCTACTCTATGTTGCCTGCTTTGAGGGCATGTTATCAAAGAACAAGATAGCCTAGCTAAGTATGAATTATTTTAATCAACATAGTAAATATAGGCATTTTTTAACAATATGAAATTTTTTAAAATAAATAGAAGCCTTTTAGTTATGCAAAATTTTTAAAAAGCTTTTTTAGATAAATGATTTTAAATAATTATAAAACTGTATAAAAGGGTGTTCAAAGAAAAAACGTTTTATAAGAAAAGTCTACCTTAGTAAAAATGAAAAATTAGAATGTTCAAGAGAACATCAAGGAAATAATCAGATAGGTAAAAAAAAGTAAGAATTTTTGTGTTCTAAAAAAAACTTATTCAGTAACCTTAATATGAGGGGAAAATAGAATTGAATGTACAAGAAAACTATGATTTAAAGATGTAACTTATCAAACACAATAAAAATTAAGTTCAATTCAGTTGTTTAATCTGACAATAAATTCCCAAAAAAAATTTAACATCAAAATTATAATCTACAAAGTTAATATTGGAAATTTCTGAAATTGACATAAGATAGTAAAAAAAAAGATTAAATGAAAATCCTAGATTAGCTAGATGTAGATTAGTTTTATAAAGATGATGATTAATTGAAGTACAGTTTGAGCTCAGTGTTTGCCCTTCAATTTAAATATCTTTATTTAATTGCTAAGCCTTTGATAAATACAATTTTTGTTCTCCATTAAGGAGATAAGTCAAATATAAGAAAGAAGTTGCCGAATTTTTTCTAAAAGAAAGAAAATCTTTAGGCTAAATGTACAATTAAGATGCTTATACCAAAGTATTTTTTGAAAAATATCTTTAAAAGCATTGATAACTCTTAGAGGGCCAGTAAAAGGCTTAAATTTTAGTTTATAGTAATCTAGACCTATATCCAGTTGACGTGAAATTAAATTGTAATTAGCTTTAAGAAGATAGACGGCTACTTAAGATAATCAAGTGTATTTATTATAAGGCTGTTCAACTTTGAGATCTTACTGATTAATTAAAATTGTGGCATACTATTTTAAAAAAATTCATTAAGTAAATTAATTTTAATCTACACAAAATTTAGAATAAAAAGATTAAGGAACATATAATTTAATATCTATATTGCAGTTAAAATATTTAATCATTATTAAATACTAATCAACTATATTACCAATGGTAACATTTACAGAATTACATGCATATATATGATTATTTCTATAGTTATAAAAGGATAGAACTTATTTGAGTAAGATAAAGGGTCACCCGTAATAAATTTAAAATTATTATATTAATAATTGAGATCTCATCTTCTCTGAGATGATTTTTTTGCTCTTAAGAAACTATAAACAAAGGAAATAAAATTAATATAACAGTTGTAAAGAATTTGTTAATTTTTATTAGTTTGTGTATGCTTTTAGTTAAATAAAAACATATTTTTTAATATTTAGGGACTATCAATAGAATTTAAACATATATTTTTGCTTCTAATTTAAGTAACAACATAATTTTTCAATGTCTTAAATAGTTAATCAAAATTAGTTTGCTTTTCTAATTATGGCATATTTCTGATATAGTAATTTTTCAAGTATAATTTAAATTAAATTACTTCATTTTAAATTAATTGTGCTTTATTTAGAGCTTTTCTAAAAATTGTAAGATCAATTTTAAAATTTATTTAAAAAAAAGATTCCTTTTAAAGATATGGCTAATAAATATAAAGTATTATGTTAAAAAGAGTATAATGTCCCAATATATTTGATTGTTTCTGGTGCACATATAAGTTTAAAATCTTAAAAGACTTCCAAACACATATCCAACAAAACTATGATAATTTCTTTAAGTATTTCTTCAGACACTCTACAAATCACAAAAAACAAATTACATTTTTTGTTTCTAATAAATTCTATTAATTAAACTATAATACAAAGATATATGACTATTGTCATCTGAATCTCCATCATGAAAGAACAACAGTTGTAAGAAAATACAGGCTCTAGTATTTAATCTATTATTCAGTTTATTGACTTATTAACTATTACTTTGTAGTCTTAAGATCTATTTCATTAATGTTGAATTTTTGTCAATTTTTTTTGATAAGGTTTAGTTTTAATTTTCTAAAGAATCAATAACTCAAAAAATAAAGTTTAGACCAATCAAGTTTTTTAGTGAATTTAATCTAGCTACTTTATTGGAATATAGTTTATTTAAGTATAAATTAAGCCCTAAAGTTTAGGACCTATCATATGTAGACCAGATTCTTATTTTTTGGTATCTAGGTGCTTTAGATAAAATAGATCACACAAAGTGCCTTGATGTTTAGGGAATTAAAATTGAGTAAGCTCAAATGAGCTAACATTTGTTAGTTAATTTTGATGTATCTCGATTTATACTTAAAAGGTCAGCAGTGAATATTGCCTCTAGTGGAAATTGCTACTTCTGAGTTTTCTCCACTCTATCAACCCCCTCCCTCTTACCTTCTATATTTTAAATCGCTTAACTGTGCAGCCATTAAGCACCTTTGCCTATAAATTGATAATCAATCTGATTCTCCTTACATGTTTTATAAACTTCCAATCTAAAAATGTGCTCATCTTCATCCTGATTTCATTGAACCTGAACTAATGCTAATCAGCCCCCTACATATGATTCTTTTTAAACCCAATGCCCATCTGTATAGCGCATATACCTCCCGCATCATACTCTACCTACAGAACAAGGTCCCTAGTTACATTATTGAATTTGTACTAAGTGGTGCTTTTCCATTTAAATTGCACTGCTGCACCATCTTCCTTCATCTGCAGATAACATCTGTTGGTAAAATACTTTCTTTAGATAAAAAAATAAGCATTAATTTCTATTATGTAACACTTCCGCTTATCATTTTGCAAAAAGGGATTATAAAGATAACCTTAGGGTAATTTTCTAGTCTCCATTCAAAGTTTCTTATAAGCTTGACAGATGACTGAAGAAACCAAGTATTTGGCGCTCATGGATGAGTTTCTTTTTGTCTTGTGAAAACTGTATCCATGCTGAACATGGCCAGGTCAATCACCCCTCTGACCCTAGAGGAACTTAGATAGAGCTTTCTTCTTAGCTCAGCAACTTTACTGCTGGGATCAAAACCTTACAAGACCTTTAGAGCTAAATCAAAAACTTCAAAACTCCTTTAGAACACAAACACAAGGGTTACTATTTGATAAACTCTTAAAAAGAATCCAGATTATCTCCCTTGAAAGAGTTTGCTAGTCTTATGTCTAGTAATATACCTGCTTAATTAGAGGAATTATAACAATATATGGTTTTTATACTATAAACAAGCCTAATAGATGAAGACTGTCAAACAAAAGGAGATCATTTTACATATACTCAAGTAAATATTCAACTTTTTTATTGGTTATATTAGCATGTTGTCCTTTTAGCAATACAACCTATACATCAATTTATGCTAATATCTGATTTTTCAGCATTTAAGTCAGACAGATGATTTTACATATAGAATGGGAACTAACTTAGAAATATTTTGAATTTTTTAATATTACTGTTAAATTTTTGACTACATTGAACAGAGATAAGAGATATAATTTTATGTATAATAGAGAATTTATATTGTTAGTTTAGAGGATCAGCCTTGTATAAAAAAATTTCTTTGCAATATTAAGGCTGTTCTTTGTCAGATGGTAATTAATTGAGAACTTTAAGGTGTAGACTGGTTTTTGGATTACTTGAACTATGGCCTAAGTTTGTTACTTAATCAGTTATTTTGGAAAAAGGTAATTTATGCTTGATAGGATTTCTAACCTGATTATGCTTTAGGTATTTGGCCCATCATATTAAATGCCTATGCATCTAATTCCTGAATAGTAGCCTTTAGCATATGGCTTTAATTGAAAGCAGGGATGTCCCTCACTTGATTAAGGATCAGAACATTTCTCTGGCGCAATTAATTGTTGACTCAATTTATAAATCAACAATAATTCAAAGTAACTATAATTCCTGAATCTCCTGCCTCTTCTCAGGAGAGCAGAGCTGTAGCCCAGGGTTTACTGGACAGCTATCCTCAAGCTTGACAAAATTAAAACTGATACAGGAATTTTATCCTTACAAACATGGGGTTGTCAATATCCTGTGACAGATACCTGTCCTATTATAATTTAAAACATACAAGGCTACATTGGCAAACTTCTAATCTCAGAGAAATCTAAATCTATTGTAAATTTGTGCGTCCATATATCAGACAACTCCAAAAGTTTGTAGCCCAACACTCAATAAATGTATGAAATCTTTCCAACAACTTAACATTTATATAACAATACCAACATGAGTTTTATTGACAAGATTGTTTTACAATCCAAGATTCAGAGTGCATTATAACAATGCAGACTAACAAAATTTGGTTGTCAGTCAAGCCATTGTTTAACAATATTAACTCAACCAAGTTCTCTTTACATTATTAGACATTGATTTCTCAGATGGGTATCCCAGACAGCATCTGAGAGAAATTTCGCTGTACTATCAATGCTAAAGTGCAGCTACTCCAGGCTCATATATGGCAAGCCATGCTCAACTGTAATAGGCTATTGCAATTTTCTGGTATTTTCATTCTGTTTAAGATATCTTATCCCCCAGAAGAGCTCCACTTCAAACTTATAATAAAATAAGAACATTTTAGGCTTCTCCAGATAAGTTCTTGCTGCTAACTGCACTTAACCAATGTCTAGACAAAAAGAAGTAGTCCTATTAAACCGCCTCTTGTATTTTTAATCATTCAATGACATTTACCAGATGGAAGTAAAGTAATAGTTTAAAGCATAATAACCAAGGCGTCTAAAAAGAAAAGTCTTGTTTAAGGTAAAAGCATACCCATCAGAGTTTTAGGCATAACAAAGAGATGAATCAACTCTGCTGCTTGAAATATACTGATTTGCACAACTAATTATTTAAAGGCTAAAGGGTCTCCAGGAATTAAGAAAATCTCTTTAAAGGAATCATTGCTTGATTATGATCTTTCCTATAAGACTTAGGTCCTACAGAACCTGATTGCCAATCTTTAGCAGAAACAGGATTCTGGCGCCTCCTGAAGACCTACATGGAGGATCAACTCTTATCCTTACAAGAGTTTTGATGTCATTACATTCAGGATAACTCTAGAGAATATTTCCCATATACATGCCCTGAACACAACAGGCGTTCTTTCCCAAGGAAAATTTTCAACATTCTCCTGTTATAGGCACACCATTTATAAAACATTACAAACAACTTTCCGAGGACAGTTTGCAATTTTAGTCTTAAATTACTGGTACCAGCTCTTCTCCCCATCACTTCTCCAGCACTATCTGGACTCCTTTGTCTGTCAAAAATCTAGATTCCCACCTAACAATGACTTCTATGAGATAAGGTCACACAACAACTCCCTAAGTAGTGGACAATTTAGGCCCTTAATACTTACAAGATTTGCCCCAAGGGGAATTTTTGAACATTACTGTAATCATATGAGAAATAATCAATGGGAGACTTAAACCACTAGATGATTGTCACTGTTCTAAAACTGCCTTGACAGTACTAGTCTTAAATAGTGGTGTTGAAACTAGCTTCTGGCGGCTAAATCACCCTGACATTTCAAGGCTATCATGGCTGAATACTATATCCAGAGCTTATAGCCACAGAATGGAAGGAATCCTTGGATATTACCCCTAATGAATAGGAAACTGCATCCAAGTCCTCTAAAAAGTTTACAACATATCACAACATTTACAAGGACTAAAATCATTGATGATTTAATTTCAAGAATTGCCCTTAGCCACACTCTTAAGAACTACAGAGACCTCACCATAATTTTTATAACTAAACTAATTGATGACTAAATAATGAAAAAGGGCGCAGTTAGTCAGAACAGCTAGAGTTAGGCTTAGACCTCCAGTTTTTATTAGTAATTTTTATATTGGAATAATAAATTTTATCAAAAGGAGTATAGTTCTTGAATCAATCACTGTCTAATTAAGATTGACCTTAGAGCCCATGCAGAGTCCTTCTCCATCTCCTAACTGAGACCTGAGAAATGTTGCTTGTCACAACTGCCAAGGTAAAAGCCTCTATACAGCTTCATACCTTAACAGAAGTGAATCCTATAGAGAGGCAGTCCTAATAATGTTTAAAACGTAGACATCTACATCTTTCAAGAGGATCATAGTTTGATAGGGATTTTTTCAAAAAAGCACTAGACGCAGAAAGCCTAACTTATTCTACAAATATCATTTCTTCAATCCAGACCAAGAACCTGGAAGATGTTTTGTCCCACTTAAATAATTAAGCAATACTTGCTTTGTTGCCATCAGTAATGTGCTTGCTGTCACCCAGGCTTTAGCCTTGCCAGCCAAAGAATTGGCGTAACTAGAGGTGCCCAAATCATATGCACACCAGTTTAAGGAACTAACCCTTACAGAGAAACTATAAATTACTATAGATCACATGAAATCACTCAAATAAATAAAGACCATGTTGCCACTTGATAATGTACACTTCCAATACCCTGAAATAAACCTGAACCTAAAGCTGGCCTCCAATAGACTCAGGAGATGAACATCAGAACCCTAGGCAGGTTAAGAAAATCATTACAGATTGTACCTTTATCAACTTACTAGTAAGAATCCTGGTTAAGCAATAGGTAATACTGGAGCTCTAAATTATTTGGTTTAACAAGGCTAGAGAATAAACTTAAGCTCACACTAGATGTATAATTTACAGAACTGGTTAGTGATGAAGCCAGACTGCACAGTGTCAGAAGAAGCTAATGCGCCCTATTAATAACTATTATCATATCAACAATTACTGAGCCTGCCATGGTACTCCCAAGTCCAAACTATATCATACTTATTGAGAAGTCTTTGTAAAGAACTACAGGGCTACCATGAGTTGCCAAACTGATTTAATGAGATTACTGGGTCATGAGATCTCAAAATACTACTCCTAAGCTGGACCACCACTATCAAAGACCCCATATAAGATTTTAATTTTGATAATATAATAGAGAAATCTCACTTTCTGTACTACTCAGAACCCTGTTTCTGCTAGCAAACTCCAAGAGTAATAGAATTTTAAAAGGTGTGAAATACTCACAAGCTACACTTGTGCCTATTTTTAGATATTATGATCAGCCTATGTGATTTTGATAAATTTACAATTATGGCTTAGACACAGGCAATAATTTGAACCATTGATCTAAAATTTTAATAAGAATCAAAAAATCTAGTTAATTGTTCCATCTAATAAATTTAACCATTTAATAGAGGCTAAGAATCAATTACCATTGTGAAATGTTCACAAGCTACACTTGTGCCTATTTCTACATATTATGATCAGACTATGTGATTATAATAAATAGTATAATAAGGTCTTAGGCACAGGTAATAATTTAAGCCTTTGTTCTAGTTAACTATTAATGATTAAATAACCCAATTAATTGATCCATCTAATAGATTTAACCACATGATAGAGGTTAATAATCAACTGATACAATAATCAGTTCAGGCAAAATGATACATGGTTTTATATTGAATTAATTAAATGTAATAATGATCATTCTGATCAAAGGTATTAAATTCAAATCCTATTTTATACAATAATCATTATAGATGACAGACTTGGCAAGGATATAGCTAATTATTCATTCTTGGCAAGAACCTATTCATTAACAACCAAATCTTGAATGATTACTAATTACAAGCACCCTCTTGGTGAGAACACACAACAAGCTCAATTCTTGCTAATTCCCTGCTACTATATAAATTTTTTGCAAGAACTCCCTTCTATTACTAGGATTATTATACCTTGAGTCTAGGCTAACTCTTATCAAAAAATATTATTCCAGTCAAACCTAAAGGATGAAAACCCAAGTACTTATGTTGGCTTACTACTATAATTATCTTTAACAAGATTACACTTAAGCACCAAAAGTTTAAGACTAGTTAAATTTAAGATAATGGTAAGATGATTCAATAATTACTATGTTATGATACTACTTAGACTAGGGAACTTAAGTCTTCAACACAGTACCTCACTAAATATTCTAAAGCATAGATTACCCTTCCCTTAAACTATACAAGCCCCCCTAATTTCCCCAAAATAATCATCAAGTCTCTCATTATAAAATACACAAGTATTACTATCAAATAAATAAACTCTTATCTCTTCAATTAGCAATAGCTACCCCTGAATTCTAATAAATCCAAGTCTTAATCAAAGACTGACATAAGGAAACATAAAGCTAGAACTAGCTAAAAACAGGAACTAGCTAAAAACAGGAACTATCCGCAGAAGAGAAACTTTAGTGCTAGTCTTCATACTAGTGACCACTTCAAGACAAAGCCCACCAAGAAAGCATCTCTGTGGAAGTTTCAAAGCAAAATAGTTGGTTTGGGAGAAATTATGATTGTTCTTATACTTGATTATCTAATTATTACAAAAATCATAATTTTGAAGGTATTTAGACCCAATCCTATTTTACTAATAAATTATATAGAAGACAGACTCATCAAGGATGTAGCTGATTGTATATTCTTGGCAAAAACCTAATTAGTAAGGATACTTATCAACTAAATCTTGAACAATTACTAATTACAAGTGTAGGGAGTAGGTCATGCACAATGTTCATCTAGAGTACCCTGTGATTCCTCTTACCTATGCTTTATATACTACAAAACTTCTAATCTAAAGAGATACATATTTGATTTACCAACAATGCTTTTGTTAAGAACCATACATCTTATTTTAACTGCATCTAGCTGTGAAGACGATTCTAAAGTGCTTCCATGTCTTATCAAGGCTAAACCTACCTTCTAAACTATCAACTAACTACTTATCAAATGACTCATTAAACTATTTATCAAGAAGACTGTTTACTATAAGTATTTTAATAAAATCTTTTATTTGAAACTTTTTGGGGCCAAGATGGCTACTATCCTTCATTTTTCTGAGTCCTGTATTGTACCTGGTTCTCTATTCTTGGTAGTATCTCTTTTCAGTGTCATGACCCAGGGGTTGTGACACTATGTCCCAGAACTTATGGGGTGGCTGGAGGAGCCAGGCTAGGGTAGTCAAGGTGCCAAGGGCAGCCTTGCCTAGAGCCCTAACCACCATAGAGGCCCTGAGGACGCTAGTTACAAACACCAGCAAAGTACACACTGGGATCATGTAGTTGAGGGTCTTTGCCACAATAAGTGGATCGACCATGGTTGTTAAGAGTATTGATTTTACTAAATTGGTTAAGAGATTAGAAGTTCCTGTGGGAATATAAGTGCTAATTTAATAAAGTAATATATTTTATTCAGGAAAAAAGATCAAAAGAGACCAACAAGCTTCATGTCAAAATTTCTCAGGGATTTAAGGGTGAGAAATTCCGAGATTTCTGCTTCTTGTGTAACCCCAAAGGGCTAGTGAACGCTCTGATGAAATATTTGGAGGAGGAGGAGGTGGGATCATTCAACTTGGTGACAATCAACGAGCTTAAGTTGGTCAAAAGTCTATTAGGAACATAAGGGATGTCCTTCAGGTTCATGATATTCAGTCACTATAGACTTATTAGTTGGTTCTTGGTCGTTTCATTGGTTATGCAAAATGTAGCTTCTTTTGGTACTCTTTTGATTAGTATCTTTAAGCATATCTTCTGTTGAGTTCCCTGGCCTTCAGGATCACTGTGGTGTCCATGTCATTATTGAGTACTTCCTCTTCAAGTCTTTGGCCAAGGCCAAAACTTGTAACCTCTCAATTTCCTTTTTTAGAAATTAGGTCCTCTTCCAAGGCTCTTTTCTTATTGATCTTCTTATAAAGCTTGGTCAATAAAATTATCTAAAGAAATAGTGAGTGTCAAATGTCATTTTCTATTATAAAACTTCCCCTTGATCTTTATTTGCTGCAACTTTTTCCTAAATTTGTTTTGATGTCGTTCTTATTTGGATCAATCTTTAGATCCTCCTATCAAAACATGTTCTAAAACAACTTCTTCATATACCAACTTGATAACAAGATTAAGTGACATCGCTTGCTATTAGAATTATTCCTATCTTTTTAAACAAGGTTAGTAATAATAATATTTTACTTTCTCTTATTAGAAATTTTTTTGGAAATTCTTATAGTGACTTCATAAATTCTTTGTGCTCTGCACAACTCATCTTTATTGCTCATATTTATCTTGAGTGTTCTTTTGTCTTGCTGCTATGATTCTTCTTAAGGAATCTTAGACTGTCACCTTAGTCAATTTTGTTTTCTAAAGCATTGAAATTCTGCTTTCATACTCTTCTATGTTTTCTTCTTTACTCATAAGCATCTCATATGCTTCAGACATTTCATATGTCTCTAGCATCTCATATACCCCTCAGACTTAAACTCCTGCTAGGTCTGCATATGAAGACTAACTTCACTCAAGTCAATCCCTGAAGTATAGATGATCAGTCTATCTTCTATTTGATTTGTTATAAGGCTGTCTAATATGACCTTGAGCATTCTAAACATATTGCTCTCAGTGATGACCAGTCACCTTGGGCTTATTTCCAAACGGAATCCCTGCTATTTTTTAAGTAAATCAGAGTTCCTTATTTCAAACTCTCTTAGATGGCATATTGTCGTACCACAGTCTCAGTGATAGACATCAACTTCCCATCTATTTCCTTCTTAAATAAACATCTTACCTGATCTGCTATCATTTCTCTTATCTCAAAAACCTAGACCTACTACAATGAGCACGCCCTTGGTAAGAAATACCAATGCATTAAATTCTCAGCAAGACCACTTGACAATCTTGATCCTTGCCAAGACCCCGCCCTTATCTAATTCTTGACAAGAACTCCCTCCTATTTTCTAGGATGTTTATACCTTAAATTTAGGCATAATATTAATAGCAGGTGTCATTCCAGTCAAACCTAAAATGCTGACAACCCAATTACTTATGATGGCTTATTCCTATAATTATCCTTAACAAGATCACACTTAAATACCAAATGTCTAAGACTGGTTTAATTTAAGGTAAATATAAGATGCTTTGATAGTTACTACATTATGGTACTACTAAGACTAGGAAACTTAAGTCTTTAACACAGTACCTCACCAAAAATTCAAAGCCTAGATTCCCCTTCCTTTCAAGTATATAAACCCCCCTCTTTTCTCCATAAGAGTATCACTTTTTTCTTGCTTGGATTATCAAATAAATATACAATCTTTCTTTCCTCTTAAATTGGACTAGCTACCCCAAATTCTAGTTCTTGATAGAGTTAAGTCTTAATCTAAGACTAACCTAAAGAATACAAAGAAACATACAGCTAGAACTAGCTAAACAAGCAAAATATCCACAGAAGAGAACCTTGGTACTAGTCTTCATACTAGTGACCACATCCAGACTCAAGCCCGTCAAGCAAGCATCTCTGTGGAAGTTTTACATTGGTGCTCAATACAGGGGTAGTAGCCATAAGAAGAACAGGACAAACAGGATAAACAAGGTTAAGATTGAAGCAGTTGTCAACTTAGAGCACCTGGAAAAATATTCTCCACTAGGTTCATGAAGAAGATAAAATTAGCCCCAGACATAGAGTATGATAAGAAGTTTGGCACAGTGGGGAAAGAAGTTGCCACTGCTTTATGAGCCTATAGTGCTCTACCTCTCCAAATTGGCAGTATTCAAATGAGCCCCCCAGCTATACTACTAAATAGTGATGGTTATAACATCCTTCTGGGAGCCTCCTTCTTGTTACAGTACCTAGCCTCAGCTAACTTTGGACAAGGAATATTCACTATTATGGGACACACAGTCTCCATGTATAAAAAAATTGATTCAGATCTCTTAAAGGTATAGATTATCAATATAATCTATGATGATGGTATAATAGCAATTCATTATATCAAAGAAGCTGTAAAAATAGATTTCTACCAGATATATTAGCTGCCACAAAGAAATTTCTTTAAGGAGTCATAAACCAGTAAAACTCCCAGCATACTCTCAGAAAATCATCTCCACTGGATTAATAATACAGCTACCTCCTGGAACACATTGACATCTGGTAAATCCTGAGTTCAAAACACTCAATGAGCCATGGGTAGCCCCTGGACTAGTGTCTAGCATAGAAAACCTTAAAAGGTATTAATAGGAAACCTCATTGACTGTACTATAGTTATAAAAAGAAACCAAATATAGGGATTTCTAAAGATCATAGAAGATACAGAGATACTATATTTAAACCCTGTGAAACATTCAAGGACATGGGTCTTGAGGATTATCCTAAGCAGTTGAAATGCACTGTAATCCAAAGAGATCAATTATCTGGTTAGTCTTTGGAATATCAAGAGAGAGCTCTTAAACTATTTAAAGAGTTTGATCACATGTTCTCCAAAAATGAACTTGATCTGGGAGTTGCTAAGGATGAACTACATAACTTTGACACAGGAGACAATCCACCCATCAAAAGCTGGCCAATCTGAAGGTCACAAGCTGGTGACACAGAAGTTAATCAAGAAATTAACAAGCTACTTAAAGCTGGACTTATCAAGCCCTCTAAATCACCATGGTCATCATCAATCCTTATAGTTGAGAAAAAGGATGGATCAAACTGGGTAGTGATAGATTACAGACGTCTCAATGAGATGACTAGGAAAGACGCTTATATTTTACCTATTATATCAGACACACTGAATAGATTAGGAAGAAAAAAGCACTTTAGTTCCATGGACTTAGTGAGCGGTTCTTGGCAAATAGACTTGCCTGAGGAGGACCAGCAAAAAGCGGCCATAATAACATCTTAAGGACTTTTCCAGCCTACTAGAATGCCACAAGGACTATGTAATGCTCCAGACACATTCCAAAGAACCATGGATAACATAATCTCATATCTAAAGATTTCCTATGTATAAGTGTATCTGGATGACATAAAATAATTCTCTAAGACTTTCAGTGAACATCTAGATCAAATAAGAGAGGTGTTCTATAGGCTATCCAAAAATCTGAAGTTAAAGGCTAAAAAATGCTACTATTCAAGAAACAATTAAAATTCCCTAGTTATATAATAGACCACAATAGCTTCCAACCACAGAAGAGCAAACTGGTATCCATAAAGAAAACGGCCAAGCCCAAAAATATAAGGGATATCCAAGTATTTTTAGGGGTAATTGGTTATTACCAAAGATTTATGCCTTACTTTGCACAACTAGCCGGGCCTTTTTTTCATCTTCTCAGAGGAAACTTGCATTTCCTATGGAACGAAGAATGCACCAAAGCCTTCAATTTATTGTAGAAGAAATTAATGACTGCTCCAAAACTAACGTATCCTGTATTTTATAAATAGTTCATAGTACAAACCAATGCCTCTTTAACATCTATAGGAGGAGTTTTGTCTTAGATCATAGATCAAGGAGAAGGACATCCAGTAGCCCACTGTTCTAAAACGCTCAACTAAGATGAAAGAAATTACACAGCAACTGAACGTGAATTCTAGCAGTAATCTACTCTTATCAACAGTTCAGGGTATATCTACAGGGGACTAAGTTTAAAGTAGTCTTATCATTCCTCTCTTTAAAGGTTAAACAACTGAAGAAACCATAAGAAAGAATAGCTAGATGGGCTATAAAACTTCAAGCCTACAATTACAACATAGAGCATAGCGCTGCTCAAAGCATCAGAATGCTGATAGATTATCAAGGTTGCCTAATATTCATGCTCTAATACCAGAAGCAGATAGGCTCTATGACCTGATAAATCAACTTAAGGAGTGGGATAAAGAATTAACAGAGATCAAAAAAATTCTAGGTAAATTGTCTGTAAACACTACCTATAATAAAGGACAATTTTTCTAGGAGTTAGATGGGTAATTTTATATCTTTGTAAAACCAACCTCTAGACCTGAAAGATAAAGGTAGCACACCTACTCACGGGTATGGAGAATTACTTATGACTATGAACAAATAAAGAAAGATTATCACGGGAAAGCATCAGCCTTATTATTACAAAATATATCAAATCTTTTTCAGTTTGCCAGTCAAAAGTTAGATTTAAACCATCAACTACCTATGAATTAGTTAAATCTAAATTCTTATGGTACACTGTATCCATGGATCTAATAGGACCACTTCCACAAGTACTATTGGTATGAAGTATATAATAGTGGCCATAGACCACCTCGCTAAGTGGGTATAAGCTTGAGCAGTAAAAGACTTAGGAGCAAGAACTGTAGCCAAATTTTTACAAGAACAAATAATACATAGGCACGGCTTCCCTCAGTTCTTATAAACTGACA